>JZLH01S0186207.1:0-14568 GCA_001188425.1 Eucidaris tribuloides | reverse complement strand
TCAAAAATAAATCCGTTCTGTCTGAAGATCTCAATGACGAATTAATTTGACCAGAATAACTGCCTCTGCCTTGAATTTTATCTCTAGGAACATACAGAAGGATTTTATCGGCTAGCACGCAATGACAGTTATAATATACAGTATTATGATAGATGTTAATATATTATGAGTAAATGGCAGTGGAAATTCCACTTGAATATTGGGAAGAGTAAAAACATGCCTGTGAAACTAATGCTAGTTGAAACATTTTTACATGCATGCACTGGAGAAGTGTACATTTCATGCAAGAAGGAATTTGTTTTGAATTTCTTTACTTGAGGAAAATAAGGCATTAAATTACAGTATTTAATTGATATCTGTGCCCAGATAGAAATTGTCCAGCCAGAAATTCCACACAAACCAGTTTCACCGTCACTAAGTTTTCTCGATAATGATTGTACAACCAAGCGAAAATATATGGACTAGATATTTTCACGGCATTCTGGAGCCTTAATGTCCTATAATTAAGGTACCACTCCCGATTACATGTATTTTCGCTTAATTAATTCAATAGCTTAATAAACTCACTTCTAAAAAAAAAAAAAAAAAAAAAAAAAAAAAAAAAAAAAAAAAAAAAAAAAAAAAAAAAAAAAAAAAAAAAAAATTACGCTGGAGATAAGTATCTCCGACATTACTAAAAATATGCCTTTAATCATGCCATTTTACCGTTTCTGTTCTGTCGATGTGGTGAAATTGCTACTGCATGCCCCAATTAACTAACTACGCCAGCACGAAATTAAATTACCTTTTATTGTGGGACAAGAAAAATTATATTCTAACAGACATTTTTTTCTGGGTCATGTGAGCTGTGTATATGTCGTGATGATTGTGTCCCCCTTCCCTTGACAACAGTGTCAATACTGTTATGACTGCGTTTACATATTGTATATATGCATAAATCTTACCGTGACGAGACAAATTTTACAGCTTAGCCGGAGAATTTATTTATACAGTTTGATACGATTCAATTTGCGCGTATTCATTTTCCAATTACGCAAGAAGCTTCGCATCGGTCCTTGCATTTTGAGCGCATTTCTGTTACAAATTGACTGATATCAGTATTTCGCTTTGGGGATGATTGAGTATCACCATAGAAGGACGTTCAAGCAACCGTTGAGACCAAAGTTGATGCAAAAAACGACCTGCTCTTTGTTAAAATATTTTCTCTTCCAAATCTGTCTCCTTTGTTCCAGAAATGTGTACCATTGTTAGTAGAAGATAAGATCCTCATGCTTAATAAATATTCAACAGAAGGAACAATAAGCGGCTTATGTATAATCCGATTAAACTGTAAATAAACAAGTTTTCAGCATAACAACTGTATGCACATTACTAGTCGTAAGGAAAAAGTCGTTGACGTTAAATCTTGGACTATTATAATCATGTAAATGCCTTAATTTCTGTAGTGCAGTTATGTGTAAGAAAACATGAATAAACCAATTATTTCTACTATATTATTACATCACAATCACAGTTAATTCATAAATCTAAGAAACTTATTTTTGCTACCTTACTAGTCGGTAGTAGAGAGTAGCATACAGTAGAGCTGAGAGTAGTAGTTAAATGTAGCTAGATGAAATAGTTAGTGCGTATAGGAATAGATACGGGCCCTAGTATATTCGTATAGTAGTAGTAGGTATAGTAGTGGAGTAGTAGTAGTAGTTAGCCGAGTAGTAGTCAGTCGTAGAGTAGTAGTATTAGTAGTAGCTGTAGTAGTATAGTAGTAGTAAGTAGTAGTGAATGTACGCCATTATTCTACTATATTATACATTACAATCACAGTTTAATTATAATCTAAGAAACTGTATTTTTGCTATCACTAGTGGTAGCTAGCAGTAGCAGTAGTAGCTAATGAGTAGTTAAAGTAGTGATGAAATAGTTACTATAGATCATAGTAGTAGTAGTATTAGTATAGCTATAGTAGTAGTAGTAGTAGTTAGTATGTATAGTCTGGAATACACCCAAATTCTACTAATTATACATCAGAATCACAGTTTTAATTATAGATCTCAATATGTTTATTTTTGCTAACCTTCTAGCTGGTAGTAGACGTAGCAGTATAGTTAAGTTCAAGTGAAGTAGTAGAGAAAAGATCAGAGGGTCGATCCTGTTGTGGCAGGGGCTCGGCCCCCCCCCCGCTCATGAAAATATGGCCACAACAATCATGCCTCCGCCCCCCCCCCCAATAATTTTGAAACTTGAAAAATTCATATATGAAATAGTGTTATTTCAAGATTATAAGAATATAAATCATAAACTTAGCATAAAAAAATACCATTAAATATACAAAATTGCACAATTTTCGGCTGCGCTTTGTGCCCAAAATTTTATATTGCCTATTTTGGCGTGCGCGTGAGCCACCGAAAATTTGCCATTTTTGTCACTTGTCCCTACCCCCCCCCCCAATCCGAAACACGGACGACGCCCTGGAAATAGTATGCCCTATGAAGATAGTATAGTAGCTGGTAGTGGTAGTGGTAGTAGGTAAGTAGTAGTAGAGTAGTATGAGTAGTAGTAGTCAGTAGTAGTAGTAGTAGTAGTAGTAGTAGCTAAGAATATAGTAAGTATATCCAGTAGTAGTAATAGTAGTTAGTAGTAGTAGTAGTAGTAGTAGTAGTATAGTATTGATAGTAGTATAGTAGTTATGTATAATATCAGCAGGAGTAGAGAAGTTAGTAGTAGTAGTAGTAGTATAGCTAGTAGTATAGTAGTAGTGAGAGTAGTTATTAGTAGTTTAAAATAGTAGTATGGTAGTACTAGTATTAACAGTAGTATATCAGTTTCCAACGAAGAACCAAGACATATGATAGCATTCAACGCGCGACATACAACTCATACATTCAGCCATGTTCTGGAAAACTTCTTCCTAGAATCGTACGCAACATGACACACCACAACACACCACACACCTACACACACACACACACACACCACCACACACAACACAACACACACACACACACACACACACACACACACACTACACACACACAAACACGTTTTAATATTCAAGTTTGAACAAAATAATTGACACATTTATTAAGGTTATCCACTTTATTACCATCTCGTGCGTCACTTGTCTACGTATTTTCTTAGATTAAGTAGAAATTTTTTAATATACGCATAATGACTTAAATCGTAAAAATGGCAATAAACAGATGAAAAAGTCATTGAACGCAATTATTTTGATGAATAATTACGTGACGAACATGTACACCTTGTATTTGCGCTCTCCTTAATTCGGCAAATATATTTCATTTGGAAGTCGACATCATTTTTCACATATGTTGTTAATGCGGAAGGTCGAGTAGTTTTCATGCACTAGCATCTTACGTCATATTTAAGTCAACTGCTGGGATATAAGTTATGTTTTGTTTAGTAATATAAAGTTGTAATCTAATGTAGTATTTAAGAAAAATAAGCATGAATGCATGAAACTGCGGTAATTTTAATAATCAGAATTTAAATGTGACGTACTGGGATGTAATGAAGTAAAGTAAGTATACTGTTCCCCCCCCCCCCATGACAAAAGGGCATAACTGACTTTTTGTTTTCAAAATTGAGTTATATAGTGTAGGGGACTCAGTACATCATGTGAAACATGCAGAACAAAAATATTAATTACAAGTGTCCCTTTGTTTCATAATCCGCTTGTTAAAAGGACACTGAATAGGGCTTTACGTGTTGAACAAAATACATTTTGATCAATATCTCCGAAACACCAAAATGTCAGTTATGCCGTTTTGTCATGGGGAGGGGCAGTATAATAGGCCTATATTACTTTAGGAGTTGTGGTGTAGTAATATTAGTAATATTGAACGGTTCGAGGGTTGACAATGGAACTATAGGATGCATAAAATAGTAGTCATAGTAGTGGTGGTAGTAGTAGTAGTAGTAGTAGTAGTAGTAGTAGTAGTAGTAGTAGTAGTAGTAGTAGTAGTAGTAGTAGTAGTAGTAGTAGTAGTAGTAGTATAGTAGTAGTAGTAGTAGTAGTAGTAGTAGTAGTAGTAGTAGTAGTAGTAGTAGTAGTAGTAGTAGTAGTAGTAGTAGTAGTAGTAATAGTAGTAGTAGTAGTAGCAGTAGCAGTATAGTAGTAGTAGTAGTATAGTTGTAGTAGTAGCAGTATAGTAGTAGTAGTAGTAGTAGTAGTAGTAGTAGTAGTAGTAGTAGTAGTAGTAGTAGCAGTAGCAGCAGCAGCAGCAGTATTAGTAGAAGTAAACATGGTAGAAGTAGAAGTAGTGGTGGCAGTGCTAATAATAGAAAAGTAAAGGTGGTACTGGTAGTGAATAGTTTAAAGAGCACTACGAACTGGACTTGAGGTAAAAATAAATATGAAAAATAAAATATCTGCTCCCCGTTTCGTTTTCATAGAGGATTATGCCCCACCGGATTCAGTACCGGGTACCTGAGAATCTTGAGCAAACAAATCCGCCCGCTTTACAGATCAATAAAAGATACTGTCCATACATCTCCTTAAACCTCTCATGTAGAACTGTTTTGCAGTTGCTACTGTATTTTTTCCACAAAACAAACATTCTAATTTATTGTAATTGGTTAAAATTGAGTATCACATGGTATAGTGCAGTGATATTGAATATCAGTGTACATATTTTAAAATCAATTCACGACTTGGCAAATATTTATTTTTCTTCAGTGGAGGTGTCACTGATCGAATACACGACAGAAAAATATTTGTCATGATTACGAAATTATGTACAATTAGCCATATAAGTCCGGTACATTTCGTAAAATGAAAATCAAAGAAAAGAAGGTTAATACGGTGGGTTTTTTTTTTTCGACCGAAGATGACGTTCTATTGAAGGGGGTGTTCTGTAAAAATAAGAAGACTGTACTGATTCCACATCAAATTTGATTTTTACTGATATTTTGCACGTTTTACTTAACACCACTCTCAATTCAGGCGTGTAATATAAGCTGGATCATAGAACTTGATGGTCAGTCTTTAAAGGAGTGAAATGCAAGGAATATTAAGGTAAATATTTCTGCGAAAAGCGGTTTGCTCTCATAATGGCATACGGTGAATACCAATTGTCCCACGCGTATCTTTTATACAATCAAATAAATTGCTTAGTGACCCGACATAAGGAAATCATAACTGAACTGAATCTTTTTGGATTCAGGGCTTTCCTGTCAATCATTTACCGCTTCCAATTGTAATTACCTTCTCTTTTTCGTATAAAATACGTCTTTTCATATTTAACGTTTCTTAGACATTTCTTATTCTCTACTACTCTAAGAAGAGTTATCTTCTCCTCCTTCTTCTTCTTCTTCTTCTTCTTCTTCTTCTTCTTCTTCTTCTCCTTCTTCTTCTTTTCTTCTTTCTTTTTCTTTACACAATCGGGAACCCTTTTGAACTTACGTTTGTCTCTTAACAAGCTAAGTTTTTTTAAATCTTTTTAACACATTGAAACATACTTTTGGAACATGACATTTTTTGGTGATGCGTCCGTTTTTCCCCTTCATACCGACCAACATCTTGGCAGGACGAATAACAATATCAGTTTACTCAAAATATATTTGTATTGCTTTACAGAATAAGCAGAACTCTATGTTTGCAAAAGTTAAATGCTTGCATGTGGGGCTTCTTCGGTGCAAGAACGCGCGCACGAGTGCGTGCGTGCGTGCGTGTGTGTGTGTGCGTGTGTGTGTGTGTGTGTGTGTGTGTGTGTGTGTGTGTGTGTGTGTGTGTGTGTGTGTGTGTGTGTGTGTGTGTGTGTGTGTGTGTGTGTGTGTGTGTGTGTGTGTGTGTGTGTGTGTGTGTGTGTGTGTGTGTGTGTGTGTCGTCGCGCGTGTGTGCATGTGTATTCACATATTAGTACAGTTTGAGGGGTTGTGAGTTTACACACACCAGCGAAATGAGGAGAAACTAGAAATTTGAGCTCCTCAAAAATAAGTGAAACCGAAATTGCTGCTAAAGGCATTTTTATACCATATATATCTGGGAATCCTCATCAAATTACGCAGAAATTAACCACTATTATGGGGGATCATGTCTTAGTGGGGATTGAGCGTGCTGTTTACGCATATAAGGGGTCTGATCAAGTAGAGAAAATAATATACATGTAGAAGACTCACACTTAAATTTATCACCGTGAAAACAACCAGGTATCCCACAGGTCATGGTTGTAGGGTGTGTATGTGTTTATGTATCATTCTGAAGACAAAATGTTAAATCAACATTTGAAAAGGGCCGAAGAGTGCCCACACTTACGAAATGTTACATTTGACCTCTTAACCAGCTGTATAAATGTTGAATCCAACTGGATGAATTATATAGTTAAATGCAATTTTTAGAAACTGGTCACTCCTCGGCCCTTTTTAAATAATGAAATAACATCTCAGTTCTTAGAGTGATATTTGAGGATGTATGTGTGTTAGTTTCCATCTGTTGCGTTGCAACTGATGCCTTACCTGGAATCGATCAGGTGGAACGGTCCTCATGAAGTACGGGTACCTGTCGTCGTTGCTCAGCTCATCGCTCGTTGACAAATAGCTGACTTGCGGGATGGAGTAGAGCCCAAACAAAATGGCCGCCTGGAGACTCGACGTACTTCGCTGGGCGCCAACAACCCCGGCAATCGCGGGCAACGCACTCGCAGACGAATTACCCGCGCAATTAGAACCTTGACGCTGTTCGGGGATCATCTTGAGCGATTGGCGAAGCGCCTGTGCGTTGTAGGAGCAGGTATCATAGATCTCGTAGCCCAAGGTGATGTTTGGCAACAGGGTCTGATTCGCGTTGATCTTATCGATGGTGTAGACCATGGCTTCGACGCGCTTGAGCGCGTCTAATCCGCGCAGAGCGGCGCAGTCCTGCCCGCTCTCGTTGTAGTAATGCAGGGGAAACAGTCCGCCGAGGTTGATGTCTCCCCACATCGTGTAATTGATGTCAGTAACGTGGTAACCATGTTGATCCGCCACAGTCAGATCGAGGCACAGTAGCACAGAAATGAGGGTAACGAGAGCGATTGTCGGAGGCATTGCTGGCCGGGCAGCGCCGGAGGTCAGACGGATCATGGCGGTGGACAGTGCCGACAGTCAGTCGTCCGCGGTACCAAAGTCCACTGTGTAGGAGAGGGAGAGAGTCACAAAAAAAGATAAAGTAAATCATTAACCTTTTAAGAAGAATCTTCGAGAAACAGTGATTGTGGCCAAAAAATGACATGTGCTTGATTGTAAGGTTACAGAAAGTCAAAACTGTCTCTCCAAAACAGCGTGTCTTCTTAACTGAAAGAGAAATGTGTTATTCATCCATTCTAGGCCTAATGGTTACTTTAGAGCATGGTACACATCAGCTTTCCAATAACTCGTTGTCTGTGACATTCACAAATCTATGGAAAACTCACAAACGGCAGATGCTTTTGTTTCAAGGGACAATGTCAAAAACATTTTGCTTGTAAAGATTCGCTAAATAGTTGTATCATGGATCTACTATTCACTGGACATACATTGCTCGTTAATGAATTCATGCACATGTGTACGACAATGGTGTATGAATTTCACACACTCTTTCCCTTTGATACAAAGAAGGTCTCCTTACGTCAGCACGGCAAATTCGAAGAGGGAGTTTTGAACAATCTAAACTGGGATGCACAGAACCATGGTCCTACTAGACATGGACATACATCGGTCGTTGATTAATTCATGCACCTGTGTATGACAATGGTGTGTAATAACATATTTTACGCACTCTGCTCCTTTGATATAAAGATGGTCACCGCAAGTTAACAAGGCATATGGGAAGAGGGAGTTTTTGACAAATCTAAAATTGGATGCGCAGAAGATTTGAAATAAATTTACATCACAAGCATTGGGTGTGCAGTTGTAGATCATATGTCAGGGAACATTTCAGCTTGTTTTCATTTCAACTAGATATTACTTTTCGAAGATTGAGACAAAAAGATTGGATTATGCATACCCTTTTGAATCGCATTTTTTACAGTTTTCGCACAACATTTCATTAAAATTTAGTACAATGCTTGTACATTATATATTTTCTATTCATTCCTAGATATATTAAGTGTTTGCGAAATTTTGCGAAATAGTTATTCCCAATACAGAATTTGGCAGTTTCTCCTTCGCTTGTCTCTAATTCATCGTCAGTGAGTAATGGCGATAATGTGTGTAGTGGTATCAGCGAAACATGAACTATACATTTGCGGATTCTTCCTTTGCCTTACACGTAACAGCATTACGTAACCAAATATTAACACATTGTAATCTCTTTGAAAACACAGCTGTTTAGTTTATTTCAGATCGACATTTTTTAAGCAGCGGTGACGATCATTGGATCAAAGAAATGTACTCCGTTGACAGTACATGTCTAGTCATGCTAGTAGGTCCATGACAGAGCATAGGAAATAATTCAAATCACGCGGCGAGGTGGATGTGGCAATTGCAGAGCATATCAGAAATTAAGTTTGGAAGATTGAAGACAAAAAAAAATAGAATACCCATCTTGATCACAATTCTTAGTACATTAAATTTTAGTGCAATACAATGTACGTTATGTATTTCTCTATTCACTTCTCGATGTCTTGAGTGTGTGTGTGTAGAACTGAGGGGAGCAGTTATTCCATATTATGTCGTACAAAATTTGGCAGTAACGCTTGTATCTGTTTATCGTTTGTGGGTAGTGGCGATCTGTTCAAGGCTATTAGCTAAATATGAACTATAAATTTGCGAATGAGTGGGTTCAAAGTGTTAGAAGATGTCTGTGATGACCGCATGGTCATCATAGATTTTTTTTAAAGCCCCAGGCTAACAATGACCACAGTTTAAAAAAATGTGAGCTACATTCTCCTCCATGCTCTAAGTGTCTTTGACAAGGTCTAAAATTGAAGCCCTGAAAAATTGTATTTCAAAATGATTATTTAGTGCTATTAAAAACGTGAAAATATACAAGCACTCGAAGTTGACCTACCCATTTCCTCCCATAGATTTACTGTGTGTAGATCTAGGCTACTTTATCCTCCACCGGAATGGACATTGTTTATTCATGCATATCTTCTCAGTGGCAGCAAACCTTTCCAAACTTTTGTATTCTAGGATGTTAATTTTCCATTTAAACACTACTATGCAGCTCAGATATCAAAGTTTGACTTTTTTTAAAAAAATTGCATCTCCACAATGTTAGCCTATGACTTTATGAGAGGGATGGATGCTTAAGAAAGGCAGACAAGAACGACCAGAAAGTTAATGCACCGAGTTAAGTCTCTCAAATATCTGAACCACTCAGATGTCACCAATATAGGTCTCCAACTTTGTTAAAGGCAAGGTTCACCCTGACAACAACTTGGTTTTAATAAAAGCGGAACAATGAGAGAAACATATTAATGAAAGTTTGGTGAAAATCTACCAAAGAATAGCGGAGTTATGAACTTTCAGAGTTTTAATTTTATGACGTCACATACGAGCAGCTCCCTGTATGTCATGTAATATTAATTCAATAAATTGCCACTTTTTATTGGTTCATGATAATTGAGTGTTTTGTTTTCATAGAAGCATGTATGAAATAACGTTTCTAATCATAAAATGAATGCACAGGTAACATCATTTTCAATTTTCTGAGAAAATGGCACTTTATGGAATTTATATTATTTGACAATGGGGAGCTGCTCGCACGTGACGTCACAAAATTAAAACTTTGAAACTTTATAACTCCGCTATTCTTTGGTGGATTTTCGCCAAACTTTCATGAATATGTTTTTCTCATTGTTCTGCTTTTATTAAAAACCAAGTTGTCGTCAGGGTGAACCTTGCCTTTAACTGTGACGGTAACATGATCTCCTGAAGTAAAGGAGCCACGGTTACGTAACTGAAAGTGACACCATTTTCCAATTAATTAATATCATTAGTCTATCAAACATTTACAATCTTGGTTTCCGTTTAAAGACACCGTAAATATTTACTCGCAAGCTATTGCTGGGTGAATAAATTAGCTTCGTCAGACTCTTTTGTCCTCAATAAAACAACCTGATAATTACTGGACGAACCTATGCATTAATAAGGCGTGATGAGAAAGTGACAATACAAAAGCGAAGGTGTTGAATGCAGCACTATTTCTGCATGTAGGCGCAGCCTACTAGGTATACTTAAAGTTAAAGAAAGAAAGAAAGAAAGATGACCGTCCTTGGACCAGGCGTAGGCCTACTGTTAGCTGTATCTTGAAGTTTTAGTTGTTTCATTTGGGTGTGTATCTTTATGTACAGTACATGTATGTGTGATCGTATGCGTGTGAAGGGGTGTTATAACGCCTGTCACTCATGCAGACTTCTCAATACTAATTTACGAGATCCACCAGAGCAGATGGCAATACTTATATTAAATGGAAGGATCAGAAATAACCTTACAAACATAATATAATAATTGGCTGATTAAATCCCGAGTTTCATTTTTCTCTGCAGATAAGGGCTTGACAATCAGTTCAAACGCTATTGGGTCAAATATTTACGTACGGTCAGTAACAGGCTGTCTATCTGTTCAAATACGACCATAACAAGTGAAAGATAAATTCTGACAAACGTGGACACCAATAAATATTGATCGATCATCGTCAAAAAATGTGTGTCAAATATTTCTGCAAAACAGTGGGGCATTTATCATCAAATACACCACGTTAAAGTCACGTTGATAGATACGTGGGTCGTGCATCTGTTTCGTCACGATCATCAGTTAAATGGCAAACGCAGCTCAAATACTAGTAAAGTGATAAATGTTTAGATTGGAACCGAAAGCGAGTGTTCATCAAAAGTGATAATATTTGATTACGAATGACCTTAACATTTGCCATTGGTCATTACATTGATGATCTGATGTGTACTCACGCACCTATACGCCACAATCGCTATCTTGTCTATGACAGAAATCAATGGCCACAGGCCAGGGCTGCCACTCAAAAATTTTTATTTCCCTCTACGCCGCATGCGTATTTTCCCCTACGGACACCACTTTTCTCCTATGCCTTCAAATGAATTCAATTTCCGTCCTACAAAAATCCACTTTTCCCCTACGAAGGTGCGTTTTCCCTCACAAAATAACGATTTATTCGCCGGAACCGCAAAAATGGACGAATACATACGGAAATTCTTATAAAAATCCTTCGAGGATTTAAAGGTATTGGTAACGATTTACCACAGTTAAAAATCTGAGCTACATGATTCCACATGCTACTCATTGTCTTTGATAAGGTCTAAAAATGACGCCATGAAAATTGTATTTCAAAATGATCACATTTAGTGCTTTGAAAAGTGAAAATCGTAAGTTGATCGGATTCACGCCCATTTTCTCCCATAGACTTATTGTGTGTACACCTAGGCTATTTAAACTGCCCCGAGTTTTAATTGTTTATTCATTCATAACTTGCCATTGGCAGTGTAACTTTCCAAACTTTTTTAGGGTGTTTATTTGTCCATATGAACACTACTATGTAGTTCAGATATCAAAATTTGACAATTTTTAAAATTGAAGCTCCACAGTGTTAGCCTATCACTTTAAGAATACTTCTGAAAATTGTCAAAACCCCCTACATCCCCTACAAATCATTAAAAAAAACTACTTTTCCCCTACGGGTGGACATTTTCCCCGTAAGTATCCCCTACCACCCTACGGTTTTCTAAAATCGCCTACGGTAGGGGGTTTCCCCTACAAGTGGCACCCTTGGACAGAAATCAATGGCCACACTCTCGTTCAAACGTGACAGGCTCGTCCAATAACTATATAACTGAACGAAACAAAACAAAGACACGTAATTGCTAATATTGACAGCCCTGACTGAATATATTTCGCGCTGGTCACGGTTTGGGGAAAAACCGAAAACTATGATTGTTTCAACTCGGTACCAGCCAAAATAAATGGACAACGTAAACATTGCATTATTCATGGGCACGATAACTAAAATGGCAAACAAACCTTAATCCGCGAAGTTCAATAATTGCATTACGCGCTTGCTTAGTCACGGACAAGGAAACAAAGCGTGACATCTCAATGCAAATTTGTTGAACAGAAATCTCGATACAAATATAACTAACAGCTGGAATTGCTATACTCAGGGGAGGCGATCCAGTTTTCGGATGGGGAATAAAAGTAAGAAAAAATGGTAAAAATGGCAAATTGATATGTTTGCCCCACCCCAATATTTCCATTGAGGTGGCGACCGTCCTCCTTGCCACCCCAGGATCGACACCCTTGCTATTCCTATGGGTTAATGAACAAGCTGCTTTGTTTGTTTTATTGTGGGGGGGGGGGGGGGGGATGTAATGACTACAATGTGTCAGCAACAATAAATGAAATGAAAAGAAAATTATTAAGAAAGTTTTCTCCGTTATATCATAATCATGAACTATTATGATGTCTGAAAAAAAATACACGGTAAAAGGGTATCATTTGGTTAGAGGGACTCCTTATTCTGATGAGTGTTAATGGGCATAGTTGGTCATGGGAATTTCCATCCAACCTCCTTCGAGTGTGGAGATATATCGAATCCCTGATTGTTCCTCCCTCCCAGCTCCCCTCGCATCCCGTCCCCTCCCGTCCCGTCCCCTCTCCTCCCCTCCCTCCGTCCCCTCCCTCCCTCCCTCCCTGCGGCTTTTTCTTTCACAATGGCTGAGTCGCTGACATCAAACTCAAATTGGTCTATTGATAGAAACAGTCATTTTCAAAACCCTAGATCACATCACGTAACATCTCGGGATCATGACGTTTTTACCGGCTTTAATTTCAGCTTCGCACTCGAATAAACGCCAATCAAGGTTAATTTCCGCCTCCACCACCCTCGCACATAACCGTTTGGAAAAGAATTGACGATCAAGGTTTACCACGTTTTTGTCTACACAGCGAGTACAATCCTATATCTCTCAAATTCGAAAAAATATACATGAAATTGATATCAGGGTATGATAGCATAACGACCATTGATGAGTGCTCAGCAATCAATATTGCCAACAGGCCAAAATTGTGTTTTTTTTGTCCAAGTTGGTGTAGTTGTCATGGGTGATAACATTTTGACACAGCAGACGCTCTAACAACAAGGCAATTACACCGGTGAGTTAAACTCAAAACTTGGGTAAAAACAATTTCGATTGTTGGGCAGTCACTCGTGTCCGAATATGAATGATCAATGTACCGCAACGTGGGAAATGACCATACCACTGTCTGATATCTGCTTTGCGATATCTTTTCTTTCACCATGAGAAATTTTTCATTTAAAGGAAGATGTAGCCGGCAACTAACAGGAAAAAGTTAAGAAAAAATGATCGTGAGAATTATGGTACATGGTGATAAAGAAAGCCTAACTAAGGGGTATTGTGTGACACCTACCCTCAACAAATCCGTATCAATTAGTAAATTTCTGTTAATTTTACGTCTTTGCGAAATTTTTCATACAACAAGATCCCCGAGACAGCTTCAGGGGGAAGGGTTTATTGATTCGAAAGAGCATAAATTAATATGGTGCGATTAACACGCGTCGGGCGGCATGCATCCGTCACGTCAGGTCAGCTCAAGGCTATAGCGCACGTGCGATCTGATTGGTTGGGAAGAACTGACAGTTACCCCCCAAATTTGTCTTAACTTATTCCTGTTATTTGCCGCTTTATCTTCCTTTAACTCTTACGACACGAACTTTGCTCCCACGCACCCTCAGCGCCGCGCGAACTTCGCAGTTCACGCTCACGCGTTAAACGCAAATTTTGAGCCCTACTTGAAAACAATTCGGCACACAGGCGTTCCTTTTTTGTAACCAAACTGTAAACTCCACTGTAAACCACATACCATAAAGCAAGGGCTTTTTTAATGTAATGAAATAAACGAATGATTTACAGTTTTTTTAGTCTGGGAAAATTTCGCCCCTTGTTCATTTGGCAATATTTGTTGTGTGTGTCAGTGGCTGGTGTGTTGTGTGTGTGTGTGTGCTTGTTAAGCACCGGAAACCGGGCATATTCATTAGGTTTCACACAAACCACAAACCGGGCATACACCGGAACCGCGGCATATTGCGGTGTTGCAAACTTGCTGGAATCGGTGGTTTGCGCGTGTGTTTACAACGTTTTAGCCCACCCCGTATTCAGGGGGCAAGTTTAGGGATATCCCCGATTCCGGTTTTTAGGCCCATAAGTGTGTAAATTGGTTATACCAACCCTTCCGTTTTGTGTTATCTGCGAATACACCCGAAACGGGCATATGGCCGGTTGACGCGTAAAACCCATATGGATGGCGCGTGGGCAAACACCGGGAACCGGGCATATGCCCGGTTTCCACGGCGTCATCGTAAAACCATTTATGCCGTGCGTGCCGGGCATACACCCGAACCGGGCATAGCCGGTTGCACGGCGTTAAAACTCCATTATGGCCGCGTGGGTCCGTGCGGACATATCACGTATACATGCAGATTTTAGCGCGTTATACGTACTGGATGGTGGCGTCTGCTATATCTCTGATTTAGTCTGTATGCAAATGAGTTTATACTTCTTAAAAAAAAAAATAAAGTAAGACCTGGAAACTGGATATTCA
>JZLH01S0186202.1:0-13095 GCA_001188425.1 Eucidaris tribuloides | reverse complement strand
ATGACGGTCTAAAAATGAAGCCCTGAAAAATTGCAGTGTAAAACAATATTAAGTGCTTTAAAAAAAGTGAAAATCATTGAGAGACCATTCCAGCTTTTCTACATAGATTGCTGTGTTGCAGAATTTCCTATCGGCTGATATGAAATTTATGTGCCAATTTCTATCTGCACATATTGTTCTAGTGACAGCATACCTGTCCAAACTTTTGTGTTCTACGGTGTTTATTTGTCCATTCAAACACTGTCAGATATGTCAGATAGCAAAGTTCGACAATTTTTAAACGGGTCTCCCACAGTGTTATATAGTGTCTTTAATAAAGCATTTATCTAGCCTGGCTGTAGTGAGAGATTACAATACCAAGGTTTTTACCGTGTGCTGTTCACCGCCATTGTCTATTGCTATTGTGCGGAGACTAAGCACACACTCTCACACACACCATTCGATTTCTGTACAGTTTCAATTTTGTACAGGGGGCTGGATATTGAGCAAAATCTGAACCTTAACTTTATAAACCAGCTTGAATTATCATAAAACTGATTATTGATATCATATTCAAACCACCTCAAACAAAAATTATCACTATTCTGCTGTAACTATACTCAATGCCAGTATAATCTGTTATAGTTTTTGTGTTATTAACTTTCAAAATTGACAAATATTATTTTTAACACCTAGTATATTACTTTGAACCTTTTGAAATTAGGTGAAGAAAATTATGATGTGATTTCCATAAAATGAACAACTTATAGAACATATTACACACTAACTATCAAATTATATTAACAAACGCAATTAAAACTAGATTTGAATTCGTCACTGAGACGAATTAGGTGATCCGCACGTCATGTAACTCCAGTCACGAGATATGGACTAACTTTGATTTTCATTAATGACGTCTTAGACGACGTTGTGATAATTAAGATAACAAAATGATGCAATGTATCCAAACTGCAATTTGAGGAATGAGGGATTTTTTTAAAGATTTGACACGCGCGTGTGCGTCCGTTATTACGCGCGAAAGTTGACCCTTGACCTGATCTTGATCTGTGGTAAATTTGGTCATGTAATTTGGCGTCAGTCATGAGATATACAGAAAATCCGTTTTTTAACTATGACGTCATAGATGACGTCACGCATGACTGGTCACATTGATAAGATGTCATTTTTGAGAACTTATCATGACACATCATCATGCAAATTTGCAACATCCCAGGACATGCCAGTCATGCCAGTCATCACATAAATGACACGTCATTGTCGAGATAAAACGCGCGCATACGCGCGCGCACCAAAAATGCGCCAAATGTCCTGAAACGTATGCAGACAAAATCCTAGGTCGATTGGAGCATTTGTAACATTTGACGCACCCGTACGCGTCCGTCCTGACGCGCGCGCGCACGTGGCTTTCTCCAGAGGTTGACCTTGACCCGACCTTGACATGTGCCAAATTTGGTTACGTAATTCGACTTCAGTCATGAGATATTGACATAAACAGATTTTGACAAATGACGTCATAGATGACGTCACGGATGACTGATCACATAAATGACATGTCATTGTCGAAATATTGTCATGACACATGTTCATGGAAAGTTGCAACATGACAGGACATGTCATTCTTGAGATATTTGGGACACAAAAAAGTGGTCAGAAAGAAAGAAGAAGAAGAAGAAGAAGAAGAAGAAGAAGAAGAAGAAGAAGATTTTGACGAAATCAATGGTGATCCGCAATGGTTACACGTTGCGGATTACCAATAAAATCGTTTTAGTACTTACTGGAAAGAAAAATTGAACTTAAGTCAACAAAATCACTTTACCGAGATTATACACGCCCAAAAAGAATGCAACACCTGCGATCGTTAATTTCTTCAACATCATCGACAAAATGTCAATGTTTTTTACTTTAATGGTTAGAATATTCTTTTCCCAACTAATTGATATCATAATTACTGTTTCTAAGTATGGCGTTTGGATCCTAGTTCACTTTTGCGAGGCAATGTCGCATCTAAATTCTCCCGCCTTTTTCAACAACAACGATCCTCGCGAGGGACACCGAGAAATTCTTGCGTCAGGCAGGCTTGCGATAGAATACGAATAGCTAGAATGAATCTGAATGACAATAGGAGGGCATTATGTCCTTTGTCTGCTCAACATGGCAAGTCGCATTGAGAAAATATCTCGGCGTTTTGATGACCGCTGGGTTTAAGGGAGTCGCATTTTGGGGAATCAACATTGGCTCAGAAAAATGGTCCTGGGATCTAAACGCCTTACTCAAAATCAATGAACAGGGTATCATTTTGTTGGAAAAAGAATGTTCTAACTGATGATTTACACATCAAGACCATTCTGCCGATGATGTTGAAGAAATTAACAATAGCAGGTGTTGCATTCTCTTTTGGCCATCCTGTATTATGTGACGTATACTTTTAACCTTTAATGTGAGGTCAGCAAGTGTGTCATGTATACAATATATCATGCAACTGGAAGTAGAGGTTGATTCTAATGTTTGATATCATTTTCAAGAGATTTCATCACGAATAGCTCGAGATATAACAAATTATTTTCCGATTAATTTTGATTTTCAATATTTCTGGTGATGTGTTCCTTTAAGTTCAAAGGCCTATATCTTTTAAGTGATACCACAATTTGACTATACACAGTACCTAGGGTTGTTCTATAGGGTCTATTCTACCATCCTATCTGGTCAGAATTGAGATGTAAAGTGGGTTGCACGAAACTCACTTTCCAGGCCGTATTTCAGAATCTGCTCCCGTACTAAGAATATAAACTAGAAATATCACCGAAGGTGATCAATACCCCCGCCCCATCACATACCTAACTTATTGCCATAATATGCTGCTACCATGGCAACGCAGTTTCCGACACATCCAAAAAATGGTCTTGCATATCTTCACCTCAAGACCAATGTGTGACCAAAATTTCATGATAGGTAAAAACTCAGCAAGTAGTTTGATCCGCAAGATTTTTACATGATTTTTTGCTATAATATGCCGTTACCATGGCAACGCAGTTTCTGACACAGCCAAAAACATGTCTTGCACATCTTCAACTCAAGACCAATGTGTGACCCAAATTTCATGGGGATAGGTCGAAAACTGAGAAAGTAGTTTGATCTGCAAGTTTTTACATGATTTTTGCTATAACATGCCGTTACCATGGTAACGCAGTTTCCGACAAATGCGAAAAATATGTCTTGCACATCTTCACCTCAAGACCAATGTGTGACCCAAATTTCATGAGGATTGGTCAAACACTGAGAAAGTAGTTCGATCCGCAAGATTTGCAACGGACCGACCGACCGACCGCCCAACCGTACGCTGATTCCTACATGTATATACATGTACTCCCCTTCCATTCTCCAAAATTTCAAAAAACTTCGTTTGGCGGGGGTACAAAAACTAGGGACAGAAATTTATTCAAATGTATGTAACTCATTTTTCACAAAAGTGTGGGTTAACAGTATATTGTACAGACACCCTCAATTGTACTATCTGTATACAGTACGTGATGTGTGACTCGAGTCCGGTCTCGAACTTGAGACCAGACTCGAGCCCTTTCTTGCCGGACTTGGTCTCGGACTCGGGGCCCGTGACTCAATGACTCAGTTATGAGTCCGGCACGAGACCGGGGAATTTTGGTGCTTTAATGCAGTACGTGTTCCAAAACTGAGTTCGTGTCAAAACAGATATCTCAGTTTCCATCCTCCCAAATTTCATCAAAATTTCTCCCAATATTTTCATATAGTCAGACCTGCCTTAGCGGCCACCTCTCTATAGCAGCCAACCTGTCTATAGTGGCCAATGAAATAATTCCTAGGAAACAAATCATGTGTTGAAGAACCTGCCTATAGCTGTCTACATGTATAAAGGCCACATTTTTCGTCTCCCTTGGGTGGCCACTATAGACAGGTTTCATTGTTTATAAAATCACTCACATAACTTTCAGCCAAATCGGATCACGGAATAGCAGTCCACTGCCTGGAATGTCTTACATGTTTCTAGTTTTGCAATGCATAGTACATGTGGGCCTAAACACCACTACACTACAAACGCACGCACGCACACACGCACGCACGCACGCACACACGCACGCACACACACACACACATATATACGTGTAACTGCCGCCAAACGGGGACAGTAAAAAAACAAACAAACACACTCCGTATAACAACATGCAATCGAGGACACACACTCCCGTGTACAACATGCAATCGGGGACGTTTTGTGTATGTGTATGATATTTCACCAGTAACCGGGGACGTTGGGGGTGCACACAAATTTTGGGCCATTTTCTAAGGCGCTTTAGCGCCATCTACGTTTGATTTCTGGCCATTTGAGGGGTGGGGACCGTCCCCGTTTTCCGAACGTCCCCAATCTGGATGTGGAGTGTCATACTTACGCCCCGGTTGAAGGCGATTACACACACACACACACACAAATTTGCTGCCCAATAAATCAATAAAATATCTTCTGATATTTGATTCCTGAACAAAGTAAGGAAAAGGATAAGGATAAGGAAAGGTTTATATCAACTTCAAAATCAACCACATGTAAATCAAGTTGTCTCTCAATGAACAACAATGTCATACAGCATCGAGCCCAAGGGGTTAAAGAAACAGATACGAGGGCTTTTTAAACAAACTATGTAATTTTAAAACTAAATTAACTACTTACTTTCGTCACATTGTAATTATTCTGTGCGTTTATCTTTTTTTTTTTTTAATTGAATGACTTGTTGATTCATTTGATTTGATTGATTCTATTTCTTTCTTTAGTAAGTACAGATATTTTGAATGAGAAACTCTTGTTTCTGATTGACTATGTAATACATGTACATGTACATTTGCACATGTGCCGGACTCTGACTCTGACTCAGACTTGAACTTGGAAAGGCTGGACTGGGACTTAGACTCGGACTCGGACTTACTGGACTCTGACACATCACTGTCTGTACTTGCACAGCAGTGTTGGAGGTCTCGAGACTGGTCTTGGTCTCAAGACCGGTCTCGAGACCAGCATGCTCTTTCTTGGTCTCGGTCTTGGTCTCGAACCCTCTGGTCTTGGTGTTGGTCTTGGTCTCGAACGTTCTGGTCTCGGATTTTTTGGCCGAGACCAGCCCGAGACCAGCAACTAATTTTATTTTACATAAAAATCTTTATTGTTGTAGGGCCTACATGTACAAACTGCAATTTTGCGGCATGTATACATGTACAGTATGTCTCAAAACTAATTGTGCAAGTCAAAAGCGCCCTCTTTGGTAATGAAGAAAAACATTTTTGTGACGTGACGGTCATGCTTACATCACCATCAAGGGCATAGTCTTACCTTTTAAACACTGTTTGTTTTGTTCAGTTTTCTTGTTTTAATCCTGAGATATGTTCAGTTACCAACGAAAAGGTAAAATCACAAATGTGCCACTTTTACTACAGTCAATGATAGCATCAGGCCCTCTTCCCATAATCTTCGACACATAAATAAGGACCGTCAATGGTGGGTTCTCTGACGCAATACATGTATATTCTGGTTGTTCCTTTTATAATTGCACATGGAAGTAGACACGGTAGAAAACAAAAGAAGAAGTATGGAATGGACATTAAAACATACAAATGTAACGGAAGAAAAAGTGACAAAGAAAGACGGAAAGAAAGAAAAACGGAGAGATTGGAAGAATAGACAGTCAAATGAAAGAAAGAAAACATAATAGGAAATGATAAAAGAAAGAAGACTGAAAACAAAAGAAAAAAGAAAAAGAAAATTGACATCAAGATAGCAGGAAAAGAAATTTTAAAACAGATAGAAGGAAAAAAGACATCACGAATGAAAGAAGAGAAAGAACGAAGGAAAGAAAAAATCATGAAGAAGTGATAGAAAGAAATTAATAACAAGAAAAGAGAAAAAGAAAGGATAAAATGAAGAAAAAGAGAAAGGAATGAAGACAAGGCAAAGACGCAGAATGAAAGAAAAATGAATTAAGATTATAAAAGATTAAAGAATGAATAAAAAACAAATAAAAGAAGTAAGAAAGGGAAAAAGGCTAGAATGAAAGAAAAACAATAAGGAATAAAAGAATAAAGAATCAAAAGATTAGCAAATAAAAGAAAAAGAAAGAGAAAAGGGTAGAATAAAAGTTATAAAAAAGACTGCATGAATGAAATACAAATAGAAAGGAATAAAACAGAAAAAAAGAATGAATAAAAAAGTGAGAGAAAAGGAAGAAAGATATAGAAATGTAAGAAAATCAAGAATAAATGAAGAAAAAACATTAATGAATGAAAGAAATAAGATTATAAACAACACTTTTATCATTTTCTGTATCTGATCTGTATTTCAGAAGCTCAGGCAAATGTGCTCATGGGAAAAAAGTATTCTTTTCAATTTAAAATTGTTTCTCAGTCGTTTGTGCAATTTGTAGCTATCATAGTTATGAGCCTATTTTCGTTAAACATTGGGAGACATTTTACATGTAAGTGACAAATGAAACAAAGAAAATATAATTGTTAATGTTCTTCATTAACTATTAATTTTACTAACTCTTTAAAAATCCTATTACAGACTAATTGCAATGTGTAACCAGTAGGCAGTTAATGCTAAGTAACAAGTAACGTTATCCTCAAAACATGCACAGATTAGTGTCAATTGAAACGTTGGTCTTGGTCTTGGTCTCGGAAAGTGCTGGTCTCGGTCTCGGATTGCTGGTCTTGGTCTCGGACCTCTTTTTCTTGGTCTTGATCTTGGTCTCGGGGTGTCTGGTCTTGGTCTCGGATGGCCTGGTCTTGACTACAACACTGTTGCACAGTTTTTAGAATTCTGTACCGAATATGCATTTTTTTAATGGAAAGCAGTGTAGGAAATAACCCAGGGCAACGGGCGATTTAGCCCTTGGCAAAGCCCAAATCGCCCCTTAAAATCCCCCAAACCCAATTCTTTGGGGCGACCATTTTCTCAGAATTGCCCTGATTTGCTACGAAAAATTTCACATTTCTTTATTTCATTATGACACTGGAAAAAAATGAATTAATGGTTGCTTCTATGAATGAAACACCAGCTAAAACTCGGCAATCTTTCATTGCATTCTTCAAATTCTGATGTGCAACGAAAAAGTATCCCCAGTGGTAGAAAAATAGCCCTCAAAAATTCAAAAATAGCCCCAAGGCTCTAATAAAAATCGCCCTTGAAAAATAAAATTAATTCCTACCCTGATGGAAAGAGATTGCATCCTTCATTATTGATATATTATTGTCTAAATTAGGCCTGAGTCAAAACGTTTACACGACGTTCACACGAACGTTAACTTAAAATGCAAAACGTTTTGCAATTTTGCAATCCGTTTAAACCCTTAATTATTGTAATTGCATCAAATCCTTAAAGTTTTGTGTTATGTAATATAGCAATTTTGAAAAAAGGGCAATAAGTGCTGCAGCTGCTTACTGAATTACTGTAATACATTGTGTAGTGCTCAGCCATAGATGCTAACTACATTGTATACTTAGCATGCATTGTGAGCTGGACATAGATTGGACCTATCAATCAGGACCACCCTCAAATGAAGCCAACCAGTTATAACACCAGCCTGTCTATTCACTACAGCCAGACATCTTGGCTATTGGTTTAATACCATCCTTGTTGTGTTTACTAGACCATAGAATAATATTCTATGGTCCTTTGTATACAGGTACTTCACTATCACTGGACTCGTACAATAAACATCAAAATAACGTTAGAACTTACTACTGGTTTTCAATGTTCTTTATTGTTGTACTCAATATAAGACCCCACAAATATTACAATTGCGTTTAAACGTTTTAAACGTTTTGGGGAACCGTTTAAAACGTTTCAAGCAAAAACGTAATGACTCAGGCCTAGTCTAAATTTGTATTTTCTATTGCTACACTCACCCTTTTCGGACAACCAGCAGACTCTAAATATTGAATGTGATGTCCCGGAGGACACGGATCACTGCCTTGTGTACTACATGCACAGTCAAATGCAGCATCAAGAAATGTCTCATCCACACTCGTCATTGTGTACAGACATAATGAGGATATACCATTGGTTGTAAACACAGCATAGAGGACATTGTCAGCACCATCGATTCCCAAAGATGTAGCTAGTTTGCTTCCTGCTGGACCAATGTAAGCTGCTTGAATAACACCAGATCCACATGTCAGGCTGATTTCTGTGTATGCTGCGAGATTATTGTCCTGATTTTTAGAACATATACGTCCTATTTTGGATTTGACAGATGAACCAGATGATTGTTGCATGATAAAATAATTGTAACCATTCCTCGTGAATCCTTGTATGTAGGTATTTGGAATTTCACTTCTAGAAGCATCATTAGCCTCCCTTACGGACTGGAAAATATCAGATGTACCAACTGTACCATCTTGCATAGCTTCTTGAGCAAAAGGTTTTGTCAATCCTGTGGCAACAAACATATACAGTTTACCAAAATCTTTAGGGACATCGTTATCATATCCCTGGTCAATAAGTCCTAATGACAGTTTATCTCCCGTTGATACAACAGTTTCCTGGTTCTCAAAAGCCAGTGAAATATTTGTCAGAAATCTGTACTGACAGTATCCATCACATCCTCCACACAGAACCAGCCTGTTAACAGGTGAAGGAACCACCTCCAGAATCTTGATGTCATTGGTAGACTGGTCACAGTCCAGTTGAGTTACAGTAACCGTTTGTAAGTCATTCAAGTTCTCTTCCAATTGATGAAGATCAGAGTCGGCCCCAACGTAGACATACTTTGTCCCATTTACATCGCTGACAATGAACTGACTGAATGGCTTGGATGGCTCAGGGTTGGAGAAAGATGCATTCAGATAGGATGACAATGGTGCTGCATAGGTATCATGTGAGTACATGTACATCAACATTAATGATGCAATGACTATGTGTACACAATTCATCATCCCTGGCATCATGGTTCCCATTTTGAATGGCAGCTTGTCTGAGATTTTAGGGTTGTCCTTCACTTCACTACAACATCATCAGCTGGAGACCTGATTTGAATCAGATGAAGGAACAGAAAAAAGAAAGAGAGAAAATGTTCTTATGTTAGTCAAATAAATCACAGAACCTACTACATATCCTAATAGTATACAAATATGTACTGATACTGGAGTCTCCTATGACGAGCCCGAGGTCACGTGGCGCAGCCCTTAGGGAAAATAGTTAACAGTCAACGTAACCGAGGGTGTCATAGTTTCAAACAGAGACTCTCATGACAGGACATGTTTGTTTTATATCCGTCATTGAATGAACAGGGAAACTACACAAAATAAAGAAAAAAGGAAAAGGAAATTTCACGAGTATGTGTGTGTGAAGTGTGCGTTGCACAGCCTACAGCTGCACAACATTTTCACTTGCAGTACGGATAGGTACTAAATTCCATTAACATTATACTCTAAGTAGTCGAGTACCAGTTTCACAAACTACACTCGGCAAAAAAAGTTATTGGACACTTATAAAAGTTTATAAAATATACCATATATATTTTCATTAAAAGGTACATTATTGTATGTCAGTATGACCAGACATTATTCCACTTCCAGTATGACATGAAGTTAACATGTGAGCAGTCATGCATGGCTGATTACGTGCATACCCACAATAGCAAGGTCAGTAAAAAAAATTGCAAGAAATTGAGCCTTCAAATGCTAATTGATCAAGTCCATCTTGTAGGCATACATTCAACAATTTCAACAGGTGTTTATGATTTGAATGAAATGCTTAGAGATGCATTCTGAGAGGGTATCAAAATGGCGGATTTTTAGTTGGTACCCCGGGGTACCATTTATGTCATCATTTTTCAAAGTTCCAACATTTTTGTCATGTTTCTACTTCCCTGTGAATTTCTTTCAAAAAATCTAAATCCAGTGTACCAACCCTTTAATCAATGTCAGTCTTCATAATATGATGTTGTCGCTTACTTAAAGGGAGAAGGCGCCAGCAACTAACAGGCATATTAAGAAAATATTTGAGTTTTTGCCAACCAATCAGATTGCACGTGCACTGTAGGGAGCTGACCATGCGTGACCAATGCAATGCCGCACGACGTGTGTTAGCCGCACCGTGGTAATGTATGCACTGTTTACTTTGAATTGATAAGCTCCTCCCCCATAGCTGTTTCTGCAAGATTTATCCTAGGGTAAAACTTGCAAAGACGTAAAATAAACACAAATTAACAAATTTATAGGGCCTTGATGAGGGTGAGTATCACACAGTACCCCTTATTTAGGTTGTCTTTATCACCATGTACCATAATTATCACAATACTCACAATGTCATTTTTATTCTTAACTTATGCCTGTTAGTTGCTGGCGCCTTCTCCCTTTAAAGATTGTGTCATTGATTTGCACGTCAAAAAACATCTAAATGAATGAAATCAGCTGAAATCATATCCAATGTGAAGATTAATATAAATAAACACCTCTCATAGAGACCTGGGGTAAAATATTGAGTTTTGGTGAAAATCTGGACGGTTTAACTTCATCCTTTTCCAAATGACTCGACGTCTTTTAAAAAAAAAATCTGTGACGTTGAGGTGCACGGGCCGTTCCAAAATTGTCCGATCAGCCGTTAGCCGAAGGTTGCGCAGAGTTTAGCCATTTAACAAATCAGTGTGCTCCGCTGGTCTTGCGACGGTACACATAACCGCGATTTGCAATTTGAGCAAAATTTAAACTCACGGAAAGAACAACATTCTGGTAACATGTCGTTATTAGTTTTTCTCATAAAACAACAAATTCATGACGTATGGATCTCAAACTTTCAACACACCATTTGTAAGTACTAAACTACCGTTTGGTATTGATAATGAAGGGAGGCAATGGACTTGCACATCCCTGACACAATCTTTAAATTCTCACTTTGTTCTTCCTGTACATGTATGTAGCCATTCCACGATTCTTTGCAAAGTAACACCTGTCTGTAACTTACAATATTTGTCACCTGGGGGGGGGGGCAGTGTGAAATCACTGTCCCTACCCCTACACAGTGTCATTACAAGGTGTACACCATGCGCGTGTGAAAAAAAAAGCGTAAAAAGGGTTGTTTTTCATGGTGGATGATGTACGCATGTAGAGTGAAAAGGGTATCAAAAAGGGGTATCTTTTAACAGAAGGTTTACTTTAATAAGGGTATTTACTATCTTTTCAAACTTGAATACCTGTTTAGAGTATTTTGCTCAAATTGCGAATCGCGGTTATGTGTACCGTCGCAAGACCAGCGGAGCACACTGATTGGTTAAACGGCTAAACTCCGCGTAACCTTTGGCTAACGGTTGATCGGACAATTTTGGAACGGCCCGTGCACGTCGACGTCACTGTAAATTTTGAACTTTAATTGTCCAGATTTTCACCAGAACTATGTATTCTACCCAAAGATTCTATGATAGGTGTTTATTTGTACTAATCTTCACATTGTGAACGATTTGAGCTGATTTCATTCATTTTGCCATTTTCTGACGTGCAATTACACTGTCTTTAAGGCAAGCCCAGGCAGGTTCTGTCATGTTTTATGGGTATTCATTAACAATTTCCTGTATAATATATTAATCTTATTAGATCAAGATCTACTTTCTTTTTGTTAGTACTTGAATCTATTTGTCAATTTTGTGTACCGATGCCTGGTACATGTATGAATTACACGATTGTTTATTAATCCATATTCTCACCATGGCATCTTACACTGAAATACAGAACACTCATATTTTTATTTTTTTGTGCTAATTTAACATGAATACCTGCATACCTGCATAGACTGCATAAGACAACAGTACATGTTACACAGGCTCTCAGCTCTGTTTGTTTGCTTTGTTGTTTTGGCCTGCTCTCAAAAAATAATAATAATAATAATAAAGAGTATTTATGTGCACTATACACAAATGTACCATAGCGCTTACATAGAATTGAAATTACATATATAACAAAAATAACAGTGCAAAGAGGTACGTTTTTAGATGCTTTTTGAAAATGTCAAGTGTTGGGTGTTCTCTAATTGTGAGTGGGAGATTATTCCAGAATTTGGGAGCTGAAACATTAAAACGTTTGTCACCAATTGAACTTCGTGGGATGGATAGTAAACTTTTATCTAACTTTTATTTTAACTAGCAAGAAAGTTTAGAAATTCTGTATAAACTATAAAATCCAGACACCTGACTTATTAATTAAGGAAGACTAGAAGAAACAAGACTCCTCAATAGGGAGTTTAAGATTTCTACGTCGACCTAGTGAACGTCGGAGGTTGACGTCTTTTGCAAGCACTGCGCATGCGTCGACGTCCACCCTACGTTCACCTCCAGATTTTCAAACGCGTTCACCCCCCATTTCACCGTCGACCCAAATTCAGGTCAATGTGTTCACCGTAATTGTTTTGAGCATGCGCATTGAGCGTGTGCGACAACTGAGTGCATGCAAACCGAAGTTTACTGCGCCAGTCCGCACACGAAGCCTGCGGGTTGTGTATATATACGATATACAGCAAATTCATGTTGCTATATACGGTGGCAATCTTAGTATCACAATTGTGTGCCGTGTAGGTAATACATAACTTTTGATTTAATTATAGAAATGTTTCACGGTAGGAACTTTTTGAAAATACGCATAGAAAAGACGTCATCCTGGGCATGGTAAATAAATATTTTAAAGGTATTGGCTAACATTTACCACAGTTAAAAAAATCTGAGCCGCATGATTCCCCATGCTACCTGTGTCCAGTGGCGTAACTACGGGGGGGCACGGGGGGGCACGTGCCCCCCCGAATCGGACCGGCAAAAAAAAAAAAAAAAAACCGGAAGAAAAAGGGAAAGGAAGAAAAAACCCTGGGAATGAGCCGAGTTAGAAAGTGATCTAAATCACATTTCAAATAGACTTATCAGGGTAAGTCCTTGTCTTTTATTAAATTTATCAAAACTGCTTAAAATCTAGCTTAGTCTCATAAAGGTTTGTGTAATGCTCTTGCAGGCCGTTTCATGAATCTGAATAATGTGTTTTAAATCTTTGACGAGAGTATAGCGTTGATAGGATTGCTTTGTTATTTAATCGTTGTACATATTTCGA
>JZLH01S0186196.1:20535-37269 GCA_001188425.1 Eucidaris tribuloides | reverse complement strand
TGGCAAAAAGCTGGCTACGCTACTGGTTGAAGGGGTCTTTCTGTAATGATGTCCTAGTGAAGTTTAATATGGGAAAATAAATTATTTGAAAAAGAAATCATGAAATATTCTTTCTCCTTTCTTCTCCAAAGCGGAGAGATTATTAATTGCAGGCGCACCCACGACAGAGGGGCTGGAACATAACATTCCAATATTTTCTATTCACTTCAAAGTACCACGGGAAGGTAACACGCATAATATCTCGGGAAGAGTGAGTGACTGTTTTTTTTTTGTTTTTGCTATGGAGAGAAAATGTTGGTGTCGTACGGGGCACAGAGATATCTTTTACAACACATGACCTTTTTTCCTACTATTTAATTCAGAACTGATGACTTACCCTAGAGTGGCGTAGACATGTCTTCATACCTGGGGGGAGGAGGGGGTATGATTTGCTGTCCAGAGGGGTAGATCATTTTTTCAGTAATCTTTATTTCTAATTCCATGTATTAAGCAGAAAAAAAACATATAAGTTTTTTTTTTACACTCACTTTAAATTTGCAAACATAATCACGCATTCACTTCTTGGATATGCATCGGGCGGAAAGGTGAGAATTGAGATGGGCATTTCATCTTCATAGCTAAGTGACATAATGTACATAAAGTGTATATCGAATGTGTAAATGTACATAATTTTCATAAATCATTTCCATTTTTTGAGATACCATGAATGCTTGCTCATGTGAAGATCTTGTTTTACACACGATGTACAATTGAATGGCTGTGTTGTGTGCCCAGCAACAAGTATGGGGTTGTCAGGGTAAATTAGTGTGAAAATAGTATACACAGAAGCTTACATTATGTCTTTTAACATGTTAAAAGGGTAATTGCAAGGAGTAAATTTAGAGTAAAAAAATAGCATACACAGAACCTTTGCATTATA
Source organism: Eucidaris tribuloides (assembly GCA_001188425.1). Classification (NCBI taxonomy): domain Eukaryota; kingdom Metazoa; phylum Echinodermata; class Echinoidea; order Cidaroida; family Cidaridae; genus Eucidaris; species Eucidaris tribuloides. The sequence goes on along the minus strand of JZLH01S0186196.1, from coordinate 36,350 downwards.
TCTTTTTATCATATTAAAAAGTAGACTGTTGATATTCACCCCGCAGCGGGTCGCGCAGTGGTACGTTTTCGACGTACTATACCCCGAAGCGGGTTACTCAAGAAAAAAAATTATCACTAGGGTTCCCCGCCGTTGTTGACTGTAACTCAAATTTTCCGTTGCTGTCCCAAAATTGCGGGGAATGCAAGGAAAATAAAACATTGCGTAACCGTATGTAGTTTTGTAACGATCAATTTGATTGGTCAGGGCCGTTTCCATGGTAATAGGGCCATTTGCGGGGATTTTCGGGGCCGCTTCCTCGCGTGTGTAAAGTATGGCAGCTGGCGTCATGAATTTTAAGCCCGCATACGTGCGTGGGAGTGCAGGCCCATGTAACACTCCATCTGATTGGCTACTGGCATAGGGGTGTCGAATAAAAAATATAGTTGTCTGTAACCAGCAGCGGGGTATACACTTCCTAAAAGGTAATTGCAAGGCGTAAATTTAGTGTAAAAAATAGCATACACAGAAGCTTTGCATTATGTCTTTTTAAGATGTTAGTGACTTGACTCGATATCAGTGGACGGACGTGTGAAGATAAAAATGGGACTATGTTTTGCCATGAAATGTATATGCTAAATTTGCAATGTTATTGTAAATTTTAAAGAAATGAAAGATTGGATTCAGATCAGCCATACTGTAATTGCAAGGCGATTCCGGATTACAATCATTGTTGACACTTTACAAAAATTAGACAGTTTACTGACAATGCTCAAAAGATGTCAGTTATACCTTTTCCATCAAGTTCCATGGTAATATCAATTATTGGTCGCCTGGAGCGATTTCTCCTTTTGTTGCATATCGTGTAAATAAAATCGCAGAGATGCCCCGTACCACATTGTAACTGTTTTCTTGTTTTACACATTGGTAAATCATTCCAGATATCAAGTAATTACAATTTTATTCTCACACACGCACACATAAGTACATGCCCACAAACAATCACACACACACACACACACACACACACACACACACACACACACACACACACACACACACACACACACACACACACACACACACACACACACATACACACACACACACACACACACACACACACACACACACACACACATATTGATTGATATATCGACCGTGAATGAAGTGAAACGCGAGAGCTGTTTGGCTGTTTGTGTAATGGGTATTTCATTGTTAGTCTTTTGTGCACGAGTGACCATTACCCAAGGTGGTATTAGGCAAACAAAGATATGTTCATTATTTTTTTTTTTTTTTTTTTTTTTTTTTTGTTCCAAGGGGAGGATTTCCCCTGTTTGTAGGCCGAAAAATTATACAATTGGAGTGCTACATCCATCATGTGGTTAATATTTAGTTTGTGTGTGGGCTGTGTGTGTGTGTGTGTGTGTGTGTGTGTGCTTTGTGTGTGTGTGTGGCTTGCGCGTGATGGTGTGTGCCCGTAGTGTGCGTGTGTGTGTGCGTTGTGCGTGTGCTGTGCGTGTGCTGGTGTGTCTGTGTGCGTGGGTGTGTGTCTGTGTGCGTGTGTGTATTTGTGGTGTGTGTGTGTGTGCTGTGTGTGTGCTGTGTGTGTGCTGTGTGTGTGTGTGTGGGCAGCGCCGTGCGTGCGCGTGTCCCCTTGGCTGTGCAAAGATATTTTTGTAGCAAACAGTAATCTGGGCTAGCTGTCAATCAACCTAGCGACGAACATTGAATGAAAACGTACTTGCAACAAATAGTACTCGACCTCTCACAAGGCAAACTCCCAAAATATACTACATTCTCAAAAGCAAATTAAGGAAAAACGAATAGTAATGCCACGTCTTTCTCTCCCAACGATTTTATTGATGATAAGTAATGACAAATACTCTTTACCAGAGATAATGAGTAATTATGGGTATTATATCAAATAAAATCATACGGGAAATTACTTTTGAAAATGTTGACACTTTAACAACACTTTTAATTCCTGGTTTAACATGAACAATGCCATCTTTTATTCATATGTACAGCGATGACAAGCATAATATTTGGGGTAGAGTGAATTCCTTTCTTGACTATATATAGTGAATAAAAACATGTGATATGCCGCACGGGAAACAGAGAAGTCTTTTATGACACTTGACTATTTTCTTCTAATGTCTAATGATTGGATTTTTTTTATGTGCTATGATATGACCATAGAAACTAGTCTTCTTTCCTCATTATTCTAAATGGTAGTAAAATGCCAAAATTTATCATACAGCATTACCCTATACCAGTGTTGTATCCGAGTTCACAGGTTCCGAGACCGAGGCCGCTCCAAAACACAACCCTTCCATAGGGTTTGTACATGTGACTCAGACCGAGACCGAGGCCACCCCCAAACACAACCTTTCCATAGGGTTTGTACAGGTGACTCGGACCGAGACCGAGGCCACCCCCAAACACAACCTTTCCATAGGGTTTGTACAGGTGACTCGGACCGAGACCGAGACCGAGGCCACCCCAAAACACAACCTTTCCATAGGGTTTGTACAGGTGACTCGGACCATGACCGAGGCCACCCCCAAACACAACCTTTCCATAGGGTTTGTACAGGTGACTCGGACCGAGACCGAGGCCAAGGCCCCCAGAAATTGGCCTCGAAGCCGGCTTCGAATACAAAACTGCGCTATACATCGTATTTGATATTATACCACATAGACTATCAGGTTTTCATTTTATAAAATCATTAGATCCATGTTCATCTTTACCAAATTCTACAAACTTTGATACAGTGATTTATGTCTGTAAATGATAAACTCATAATTTATTACTTTTTTACAAAACATCCTTTCCTACTTCTGTGTATAATTCTTATGAATGTCATACTTAAATATTTTACAAATATTTACATTTACAAATGATTCGATTGTAACTTCATTAAATTTATTGGTAAACTTCAAGTTTGGATCGGCATATAAATGAATACAATTTCAACCGTAAACAACAATACAACTTGACGATAGGGTTGAATATGCCATTATTATTTCCCTAAATGTGCCACGCAACCAGTACGTGCAGGTTATTTCACAGTACTGAAAATTAAAAGTGAAATTCAAGCATCTCAATTTCAAATGGAACCACCATTTATGATGTTAAAAGGAAGAAAGGAACTCGTGTGTTTCCCACAGGGTGTCATTCATGCGTGATGTTTCCTCGGATTTTCACGTCTCAGCATTGAATTCACTAATTTGACCTCGGATGACGTCTTGTGATTTTTCTATGGTATAACTCTAAAAGAAGTTTGGCAAATAGTTTTGATTAACCCAACATAGTTTTATGAAAAAAAAATTCTCTAATTTAACTTTCGGTGCCTATGAATCAGGGGCGTCATTAGAGGGATGGGGTGGGGTTGGGAGTGACACCCCCATTCATGTCCGTAGTCTACATTTTTAGAAGCTACACATTTTCTCACCCTGGAGGGGAACCCTCTCCCAGACCTTCCACATTTTATCACCAGTCAACGATTTTTAAGTGTACTTAGTTACAAGTATATGATATTTCAGCATAACCACCAGTCCAAAATCACCATGCACTTTTCATCTGCAGTCGATGTTAATACGCATTCATTCACTGGTCTAAAACGAGGCTAAAATCTACATTCCCGAAGATAAAAATGTAATATTAGACCCTCCCCATTTTATTACATATCAACAACCTTTGCACAGCAGGAAAATGCTAATTATTACGCATTCTTTGGTATAAAATGGGCCTCCCACCTCCACATCCTGAAAAATATTGACTCTCCTCATGTGCGCTCTTCAAGCATCACTTCCAGGCAGCAATTACACCTCCCCCCCCCCCATTCAAGATGCTTTAGTGACGCCCCTGTCGATAATTAGACACATAGACAGATAGATCGTTCCTCTCTTTAGGACTCTTTGCATCAATTTTCCTACACCCCCTCAATTATCACAGTTCTCCAGGATTTCGTAGAGCAAAGAGGGTCTGTTCAAGCCGTTCCCAGCAGCGCTCCTCGTCCAAATTGTCCCATTCTAGTGTCACCAATCGATCAACAAGAACGCGCAACGCTTCGGGTAATCGATCCAAGAGAATTGGGTCTAACAGAATCAGGATTAGTCCTGTTTGCTTCAGATGAGGTGGACCAAGATCGTCTCGATGGAGGAAATCACACGCTACCTCCAGAGCTTGTTTACAGTGTGGATCTTGTACAAACCTTTCGCTGATGACAAATATTGCACTGCGGCTGGCAATGAGTGATTCTTTAAGGTTGTTCAGTTTTTTGGCGCCCAAACGCAAATTACGTGACAGCGGAAGACACAATCTGAAATCGTTCGGCGGGTGGTCTTCAAGCCTCGGTCGCAGTCGGCCTTCTACGAAATGCATTTCATCGCTATGATGGTATACCAGAGCATCATAGTCGTACTGATGAGGTCTTTGATTATCGTCTGCTGCTAGAAGTTGGCGCCCAGCAAATATATAGCCGTATCTCTGACGTCTCAAACGTCGCAGTGACAGAAACACTTTGATTAAAATCAGAATGATGACCGCGAATACAGCAAGTACACCGATGGTTATTTTCACAGATAAATCGAGAGATTTATTATTGTGCGATGTTGTAGGACTACCAGTTTCATTCGGGACGCTAGAATTATCATTGGGAGTGGTAGAATTATCATAGGGTATGTAAGGAATGGTAGAATCATCCAAACAGACGTCATCATACACTTCATCCACAGGCTGTCCATAGTATTCAAAAGGTAAGAAACACGTGTAAGTACACTTGATTGTTCCAAAAAAGGACGATGACGTGTATTCTAATTCCAGAAGTGAAAAATATTTCTCGAATTTATACCACCTGATAAAATCACACAAGTTTGGTGAACATCTGTAAGGATTATCACACAAATAAAGTTTGAAAAGTTGGGTCGCATTATCGAAAATTTCCAGTGTTGTTGCATCAACGGTGGTGATCCAATTGTTATTTAGTTTTAAAGATGTAATATTCGGCATGTCGTTTATAAACTCAAGATCAAGTCCTTCTATTTGGTTAAAACTGATGTCGAGCTTCTCCATGTTTGTGAGCAAAGATACCAAATTTGAAATTTGTGCTAGATAATTGGCTTGCAAATTTAAGATTTTGAGCGATTTCGTAGTTGCGAAGACACCATCATAAATACGGCTTATGTTATTGTTTTGCAACGAAAGCTCTTCAAGGGAATTTAAACCATTGAAACATCCTTCCTGTAGATAATTTATTTCATTTGCATCCAAATTCAATGAGGTTAATTCCGAGAAATCGACGAAAGCGTTTGATGGAATTCCTTTATAGCTTGAGATGATAATTCCAACATTTTGAGTGAGGAGGATATTGGTGGCAAAACTTCTACCGGTAATCGTGCAAAATCATTTTTGGTAAAGACTAGGGAATATAGAAAAGACAACCCTGATAAAGTTCCTTCCTCAAACACGTCAAATTCAGACTCTGAAAACGTGAGATAACGCAGGCCGGGGAAATGTGCACTGACGTCGCCGGATCGCATGACTAATCCATTCGTGAATTCTATCATTTCGAAATGGATTACGTTTGGAAGCAGACCAAAGTCTTTGAAGGGATCTGACGAATTTAAGGCCTCTCCATTGCACGACACACTTTTGACGGAGTCGAAATCTAATTCTTCGGGAGTAGGCCTACACCTACACACACTACAAGTGATTTTTCTTGTTGCCAATGTCGTCTGGGCGTGTACATACGATGACAGGCACAAAAAGGCCAGCAGACGAAACAATGATAAACTAGTTGGTTTCATCGTTGTGCTGCCAATTTGATGATATATCATGACTCGCGCAAAGTTACGTCAATGAAGTCACTTTCAACCAGGAATCGAATTCTGAAAAAAAAATCAATAACATTCAAGAAACAATGGTTAATTCATTATGACCTTAATAGATAGACACTGGCAACAAATTAACATGTAATTCAGTTTAAAATACACCAGAATGTGAGTTCATAGAGGGCACCTAAAGACAAAATGTTATTAAATTGACTCTGCTGCCATGCAGGGGCATGACAAAGCTGGTTCCAATAAACAAACACCCAGATTAAACCACTGATTAAATAGAATTTGAATTTACTAAGAGTTTCCTTGTTCATGTTCAGGTAAAGACTGCCAAAGTATTGCTGATTAATAATTGTACTCCCATACTGCAGAATAAACGCAGTTCCTATTCATATTGCACAATAAACTGCACACTTGTCAAGTAATAGGCCATGCGTCAGTAGAATTCCTTTGAATTGCATATAGTCAATAAAGTAATGGTGTACTTAATTACTTACTTACTTACTTACTTACTTACTTACTTACTTACTTACTTGGCGTACTTGGTTGACTATAGCCCTCTGTTCCTAAGGGAAGGGCTCTCAATCTATTCTTGAAGGTAACCACCGTCGGAGTTGACACGATTACCAAATGGACTGTTTAGATGTTCACATCTGAAGGTTATAGCATGGGCAAATGTTATTGATACAGTGTAAATCCAATAAGAGAAAGTAGCACGATGTTCGCTCTGCCATAATTTCCATACCATCAACAATGAAACGCTCGCACATGACGAAACTTGAACTTTACGAGAGATTCACCACTAGTTACTGAGCAACTCATACAGAGAATGCCTGTTTTGTTTCAGTGGACTATACTGGAGAAGTAAATCTGAAATCGTTCCAAACGTAAGCCTATACTTTAGTACTCCTGCTAGGTCCTTCCGCGTGTAACTTTCTATGGATCGCCGAGCAACAACGTTCACATTAGTCAGTTAGTGCATTGCACTGGTCGGAGAAGTGTTCCCAGCGATTATGAATGATCCAAAGGATAATGGACAAAAAACCAATCATCCATTGAGATCGAGAACGGTCGACGTAGTGGTGGTCCAGGGGTGTATTCAGGATTTCTCTTGGGGGGGGGGGGTCGTGAACGTAGTATTTTGGACCTTTACACAATTGTTTCTGGGTGGGTCGTGATCATGTGTTGGACCTTTTCACAATGGATATTTTATTCAGGGTGAGTCGTGATCATAATTTTTTGGACCCTTCCACAATGAATTTGTTTTCTTAGATTGGAAGTGATCATAATTTTTGGACCTTTTTTTCACAATGAAATAACAGCAAAATGTCTTTGGAAAAAAATGTGGATTTTTGATATTGAGGAGGGGGTCGTGCAACCCCTATGGCCTGTCAATTTCTACTGGAGTAGTACGGAATAGAAATTACAGGAAAGTCGACATCCTGTTTGCTTTCTGTTGACCGCAAATTACACCGAAAGTGAAAGATGATTTTATTTTCTTTGTCATGACTGTGGCCCGGAAGGGGTGTTTTTTCTTGTATAGAAACATTTGAAAAAAAACTATCGATACTAATTGTGACTTTATAAGTGGGTTAACATAAGGCTGTAAAGTTCATTTACCTCTACCATGGTTTGATCTGTAGTGTCTCGTGATCTCGATGTCATTTAACGGAAGGAAAAAGCAGAAATTTCCAAATATACCTTTGCACCATAAAGTACTCTTTTTTCGGCTCCCCCCCCCCCCCAAATGAAAGAAAAACTTTCCTTCGCCCTTGATCTAAAGGATAGGACTAATTCCGGGAGCGAGCGCAGCGAGTGAGCGTTTTAAAGAAATGGTGCCTAATCCTTAGTCCCTAAAATTAGTTGTACAGTGTATTTAGTTCAAATTCTTACCCAAATGTTCTTTATGTGTGAACATTCCGGCAATAATGATTCATCTCGTTAAGGACAGGATGGACCCCAAAAATATTTTCGTGCATCCCACACCACGTCTCAATTCTAACCCGATATAGTAGAATAGACCCTCTAGAACAACCCTAGATACTGTGTATATCCAAATTGTGATATAACTTTTGAGATACATGGATAGGCTTTGAAGTTAAAGGGAGACTCCGCCAGAAATATAAAAATTAGGAAAATGATATCAAAATAATTTGTTTATTTTGTGCATACTGTTAGTGATGAATACTCCTAAAAGTGACAACAAAAATTAGAACTAACATCTACTTCCACTTGTCCCTTCGTTAATCCCAAATTAAAGGTGAAAAGTACAGACGTCGAATTATCTAATTTTGGTAAAATGATTTTGTTCTTTTCACTCAAAGCTTCTTTACAGCAAGTGCTAAAACTGTATGTATTTTAATGGAAATCTATTCTAAAAAAATGTTTGGAACGATACTTCACGGTATTCCATGATGTTCTCAGGAAAATCCAAATATCAAGAATGTTGTATGCGTTCGGATATTTTGCGAAGTTTTTTTTAACTAATAATAATAATAATAATGGTGAATTCTTATATAGCGCACATTCCACCAAAAGATGATGCTCATGGCGCTTTACATACATGTTTGGGAACGTATTATATTGATTGACGAGGAACCCCATTGGCGCAAATCCGCTTGGAAACGTGTCGGGGGGGGGGGGCACCAATTGGGGACACAACACTCTTGTAATACTGGACTATGTTAAATTTCAATATCGTGGGGGGACATGTCTCCCTGTCCCCCTGGATTTGTGCCCATGAGGAACTAAATCATCACGATTAAAAAAAAGAAACCTAAAGCGTGTCGACAAAATTTACTATTCAGAGCTGATCTGTAGCCATATTTTTCTCCTGACTTACACGATTGCCACGCATGGGATCTAAAATATAATAGGTTAGGACACTGAATAGTGTCACGACCCACCTCACAACCAGAAAGAATCAAACAAAATGACCAATAAATGATAAAAAATAACTTTATTATTTGGGGTATTCTCTCGTCAAGGTGATATTTCAATTATAGAAAATTAATCAATAATGTTATATAAATAAGAGCAATGACTAACACTATGGTTAAATCATAATAGTGTCGATAATTCATCTGATGACGACTCTAAATCTCACGATTCCAATTCATCAAAATAGCAATAAATTACATCATGTAACTTTTAGACTCTTCACGATAATGTAAATAAAGTAAATATAAATAAGAGTAATTACCATCATTATTGTTAACTTCTGAATGATGATGTTAAAGGCCTGCTGTCAAGTTTCAACTCAATTCCGAGGGGATGTGAACTAGTCTGAAAATGCAGGCAAATATTCACGATCATGGACTGTTGCCGTGCCATATTCTCATACTGCGGGAGGAAAATACATTTTGTATTTTACCACACCAAGGTGTTTTTTTCTGTTGCATTATGGGTATCATTAGTGCCCCATATTTATAATTTAAGTCAAAGAGGGCGTTGTTCCATTCCCTTATGACAGTGGGGCTTTAACAAATCATCTGCAATCGACTTTAAATCGCACGATTCCAATTCATCAAAAGAACAATAACATTGCATCATGTAAGGGTTACTCTTCTTCACAATAAAAAAATGTAGTGCAGTTTTATCCCTTTGGAAGGAAATCCCTCGTTATATTAGTAATAGAAATGGTTCAGTATGAAATTGTCTCACACGCGGTAACAGTAGAAATTCCGCATAAAACTTTATGGGAAAATCTATCTATCGGTAGATCCTGGCTATAACTCTGCCTCGCTCAAAAACCGGGGCCGAGTTCGCCACAAGGGTTTGAATCGAACAGCAAACCGATTACATGTCCATCAAATATTCAGTTTAAATATCAGTGAAAGATCATGAAACAAGTTTGTAAACAATACAAACATTTCGGAACAAAATCGACAGTTGATTTTTTTTGCGACTCAAACCCTCCCAGATAACTCGGCCTCGACCTCCATGGTTTAAATGGAGCGAGACCGAGAAAGCCAGCACCCTTACCGGATCAGTTTATATGTACAAGATAACACTGCATGGCCTGCGTGTATCCAGCGGAGAGAGTATTAACGACAAGCTGATATGATTACAATATGAGCTCTGTTGGCTTCAAACAATTCGTATGTTTAAATTATATAATTTACCTTGCATAGAATGTTTCCTGTACTAGTGTTCATATGTTCTCAAGTAATCTCAACCATTTCCGAGTACACATCAAAACATTCTAGCAATGGTGATAACTAACACAGACCTGGTTCGAAGAAAGAAATTTGAGTTGTAAACATTTAGCAGGGCTAAAGCTGTTAATGAAACCAGCCATGAAAATTTAATGAAGGCGTACTTGTAACATAAACAAATAGTACTCCACTTCTCAAAACCAAACTCCAAAATGATTCTACTGTAACATTGTCAATAGGAAACTCGGGGAAAACCCGTATGCATGTATATGTCGCTTAGTTTGTTCTTTTCAATGATTTTAATGGTAAGTGATTACAATAACTCTTTACGAGAGATGATTTATTTGAGTGACTGTGGATGTTGTATAATCAAAAATCATCCAGGGAGATTTTGAGATCGCGGGTTCTACCCCCAACGAGTAATACCACTTTCTGTTTTCTAGACAGGCGCTCGGTATTCTAGAACAGAGAAGGGTAATAATAACATTAATTTTATGTACATGTAATCTATGTCTCTGGTGCTATGCAGGGCCCGCTGGGAGAGCAATATATTTGACTGAAGTGGCTACCCTGGGTAAATAAGAGGTTATCATTATTGTTTCTGATATATTTTTATGGTGCAATCCTGTATCTTTTTGGTGCAACTTTGCACCTTTAAAGGTGCTCCCTGTGTAACATTGGTCTGCACCTTTAAAGGTGCAAAGTTGAACCTACTTTCTGAGTGTGTGGTGCAGAGTGGGGGCTATATATCTGGGCCCTGTCTCATAAAAAAATGCAATTGATTGCAACTCTAAAAATAGATCGCAAGTTGATTGCAACTATCAGAATCCAGCATTTGAAGACTTACAATTGATTTATGGATTTGCAATTGACTGCAAGTTTTATGAGACATAGCCCACGTGTGACAATACCATACTTTATGAAATATTGATGACTTACGAATTGACAGATCGATTAAAACTACACTGGTTTTAGCTCGTTAAAATGGCTGAGTCTGCAAGAAAAGCATCCCTTAAATATATTTCCTCGGTCTCTTTTCAAGATTTTATCTACTACAAATCAAACAACATGATGAAAACCTTGAATGTATGAATGAATGAATGAATATCTACGTGAATAATCAAATAATTGTATGACAGGATAAATTTACGCTACCATGATGAGAGACGGTTTGTTGATGTACAAACCGGGGAAAGGTAGTATCCGAAGGCACTACGCAAGCACCATCGATGATTATTGCAAAATCATATTACATAAGTTGGTGTAAAACAAGTGTTTTTCTTGAAAGATTTAGCTCAGCAGGGTCCAGATATTCCTAGTGAATAATTGAAGTAATTTCCCCAAATTGCAATTGGAGATTCAAATACATATGTACATGATATAATTCGAGCATGTATTCAGGGGATAGTGGTGAGTTTTTATTAATTGAATACTTAGAGGAGGAAGAACAGCAGTGTTATTTTAATTATGAACTCAGTTTACCATCCGGCTGAGTTCATTGTGCATAATCTTTATATACTTTGTTTTTTAAAACTGTGTATATGTATAATTTATTCGAGAAATAAATGCAAACGTGCGAAAATAAGTAAGAAAGTACATTCAGAATGAATATAGCATAACTGAAGTATTTTATGACGACATCTGTTGTCGTTAATCTTGACATACCTCGTATATATACACAGGCGGCTACCGGGGGGGGGCAGGGGGGCAACATTGGCCGCGCCCCCCAAAAAAATAAAAAAATTGATTGCAGAAAAATGGCGCCTTTTTTCAAACGAATTTACCCTTCTGTGATAATGACGCATTCTTTCTGTTTCAAATAAGTGCGCTTTTGTGAAATGAAGGCCTTTTTGTACAACTGATTTTGTCGATATTGTGTCTCTTTATATAGTCATTTTTGCCGTAACGTGGCAACGTATAGGCTAATATAGACATAGATTAGTGGATTATGTTTCAAGTCAGCAATGTGGCTAAAAAGGGCTTTAGCTATCCTCTTAATGCACTCATGTGGTAGCACAAATTATGAGACATGCTACTGTTTGCCGCCCACCGCGCTCCGATTTTAATTAAGGCAATACTGCCCCTTTTCTAAGTTGAATGTTGTTTTAGTCTTGTTGAAACGGCCATAAACTGGGGAAGTTGAGAGAATCTGTATTATACCGTCACATTCGTCACTGAGGTTTGATTTTCTTTTATTTCTGTATTGTTTAGTTATTCTTTTTGCTCTGACTGTCTGATGCGGGCATCTCATAGAGAAAGAAATACTTGTTGCAAAGAGAGGCACATTATGATTACTAGAGAGTGGCATTTGCTCTATCTTATAGAGGCTGTATGCGTTGCAAAAATTGGGCTCTCCAAATGTTTCGTGATTACATGGCTACTATTTATATACCTCAATTGCGATAAAAGTTTTTCGTGAAGGTAATTTCGCATACGTCGCCTTTTCTTCTCTCACGAAGAAATCAGGCCTCCGTAGAGAGAATCTCTTTTTCTGACAGGCAGAACTTCAGTAGTGATTGGTGCATCATAGTACTTTTAATTTTAAGCAAACTAGTTTAAATCATCTCTGCGCTCACTAAAGTAATTTCCGGGTCATTGATGTGCTTATGGATTAGTTTGATGTTCTTCATATCTTTTAAACACTGCATAAAATTGAGTTGTAATTAAGCGCGAAAAGAAATAGGCGAGTTTTACAACTAAAATTCAAATTTTTCTCAAAACGTCGCTGCGCGAAGTAGATAGTCAGTTAATTTTCATGTTTTGATATGACAGAATAACGCCTTCAAAAAGGTTTTGCTCCCCAAGTTGCATTACGTGAGAACAGCTATTAGCAGAAAAAGCTTGATCTAGAAGCAGATTTTGCATTTTTTTTAAATACTTGTAAAAAATCAGTGTCTGTTATAGCGCGACATAGTACACAAGCGAGTTATTTACATCTAAAATTTGCAAAAAAAAAAAAAAGAAATTTCAAAACTGCTGATCGCTACGACTCGTGGCGAGTAGATACTGGTATATTTCATTTTTAAGGGAGAAGGTTACAGCACTAACAGGCATAAGTTACAGAAATAAAAGAGGCATTGAAGTAATTGTGAGAATTATGGTATATGGTGTAAATACATGGCCTAAATAAGGGCTATTGTGCACTCACACTAGCAAAGGGCCTATAAATTAGTTAATTTGTGTTTATATTTATGTCTTTCGAAGCCTTGGTCTTAGATAACTTGCAAGAAAATGTCTAGGGGGAGGGCTTATCGATTCAGGAGTGATATAATAACTGCCGCGCGTGAGTAACACACTTTGTGCATGCATGGTCATTAGCTTGGTCAGTTTCAGCAATGTGTAGTGCGATGTGATTGTTGCAGAACTACAAATGTTTTCTTACTATACTGTTTTAGTATGCGCGTGCCTTCTCCTTTTGAAGTGAATCAATAATCCCTTCAAAGGTATTGCTCAGTTACATACAAGTGAAGAGAACAGCCTACTCAACAGAAAAGTTTGATAATAGACAGATTTTTTATTTTTTTTTAAATACTACAGAAAAAAATCTGTATTAGCGTGCGCAGTAATAGAGCACAAGGGAAGTTTTTAACATTGTATGAAAAATTTCCAATATTTTTCCAAATGGCTCAGCGACGCTACCGTCGCGAGGTTAGATCAGTATATTTATTTTAAATGATCAGGAAAATCCTTGCAAGAAAGTTGCTCAAGTTAATACCTGAAGAAAAGCTATTCTAAGAGAAAAGTTTGATCTAGAGCAGATGTCTTTATTTTTTTAAATACTAGAAAGAGTGCTGTAATTAAGCCAGAATAGATCACATTGCGAGTTTTAACAACTTAATATTGTGGTATTGTTAAAACCTGTCGGTCTGGCAAGCTCGGCCCGTCGCTGAATTATGTTAGCTATATTAGATTTCATTGTTCAAATCGAAACGCGATTATTTAAAAGGTGGGTATCGAAGTGAATTGGGCCGCTAAAAACAGGCATCTTCAAGCAAACACGTAAACCCCCGATCTGATGTGAACATATACTGCTTGCGCCCAATTCCGCCTTTGACATATAAGTGCCTTTTTGCTTGCCACGCCCCGCCGTCCCAAACATATGAAATACTTCGAATTACGCCGCCCTGTTATAATAATCAATGCGGAATAGTTACTTAGCTTGCAAAGAAACAAGACAGTTCTACTATCTCTGCAAAAGTTGAATGTCACAAGGGGCGAAAACTGGTTAAAGACTATTCAGTAAAATAATAAAAAAAGACTTGAGTATCTATCTCTTCTGATATCACAAAGAGTATTATCACTTGACCTTGTAAAATCTAAAAGATCTTGTGCTTGAAAATTGTGATTATTAATATATGGTAAAGCAAAAATTGCTAACAAAAGCTTATTTTATCTTACGACTAGGTGGGAATATGGGATAATTATAAGGGCTATTGGCTCTTACACGAGAAGTATTTAACGAGTTTATGATAACAACTAGACACAACTTTCATTTTGAGATCATAGTTCGACTCATTAGAAAACAGAACGCTAAGTCAAAATGTATTTACAGCACGTCATAACAGCTCTAAAATATTCACGAATAAAGAGCACTCTCATCTAAAGCAATATGTGCATGATTGTAAAATGAATGTGTCAGGACTGCTAAAAATGTATCATAAAAAATAATCATTACATTGATTCAAAACTACAGTCAAACTTTTAGCGGCCACCTTCTCTATAATGCAGCAACTGTCTAGAGTGGCACTAAAATGATTCCGCTGGAGACAATCATGTGTTTTGAGACCTGTCTATAGAGCCGGCCACCTGTCTATAAAGGCCACCAATTTTTTTATCCCTGGTGCCACTGTAGACAGTTTAACTGTATTTTTAAAAGATATCACGATGCTTCGATCAAGTGCACTCATTTTTCCATATTTTTTCCTTTTCCAAGGATGGCCAGGCCACAGAAATGACGTCATTGTGACCTATCCATATGATCTTACATATCAATGACACCAAGTCAAATGGGTGCGATATTGGATATATAATTTGATTGTATATACTCTTTCACAATGAACCTTATGAATGGAAAATAATACAGTACTACAGGAATATCACGTAAAACTTTACCAGTGCATTACATTAAACGTATAACAAATCAACAAAGACAACGGTATCTTTATTAAAGGTATTGTTAACATTTACCATGCAGTTAAAAAATCTGACATGAACATGATTACCCCATGCTAACGATGCAGGGCGCAAATCCATTTCAATGTGTGGGGGGGGACCGCATACACATATCAGTGCCCTGAATATTGCTTATTTGGGGTGGATCCAGGCCCGCCTTAGGGCCCCTGTAGGTTCCGCAAAGCCTCGGGCGGGGTCAGGTGAGGCGGAGCTGAAGGATTATGGGGGTGTCAGGTGGCTGAAGCTGAATGAGTCTAGCGTTGAAGGAGCCTATTTGTCCACTTCTTGATAACTTACAAAATGTTTTCGGTAAAGATGGACCATACAATATAAATTTATAAACTGTGCTTTATTTCCAATTATGGCACTTGCACTATGAATTAAGTAGCAGGTCATTTTAAAAACATAAAGAATAACTGCGAAGATCAAGAGTAAAGACCCCCTGAAGCTCATGATCTAGCCAGGCGTCACATAGACCATTTAAATAGAGGGAAAGGGTGCCGTGGGAAGTTAATCCCTCCCGCAGGAAATTTTGAAATTGCACAGAACACGACTGATTCTATACTGTGAATACATTTTTAAACAGTATACCTATCAATTATATAGGGGAGTGTAGACGGTTTCAAAAGATATAAGAAAGTATATGAAAATTGTAACATTAAGT
>JZLH01S0186196.1:0-11809 GCA_001188425.1 Eucidaris tribuloides | reverse complement strand
AAGTGAGTACATAAAACATTAGTCATTCAATGTTTTAAGCTCAATAGTGACCAAGTTAATATTTTGACATACGGTATTTGCTTAAATCAGTATGACACACACACACACACACACACATACACGCACACACACACACACACACACACACACACACACACACACACACACACACACACACACACACACACACACACACACACACACACACACACACACACACACACACACACACACACACACACACACACACACACACACACACTTTCTTTCACCCTTACTCTATCTTTCGCACATGATGATAGAAATGCCTCGTAATTCGCACGTCGTTGTAAATAAATTGAACAAATATAAAATCAATGGCTTTCTGTGGACATAAAATCCACCATTCCAATGTGGGTATATTGGTATTAATTTCAGAGTCACCCGGATATGGTTTTGTGTGACGGTCAACAGATCACCGATATTCAAGGAATCAAGGTTATAGTGATACAAGTCCAAAACGGTTTGGTCGATGGTACAAATTTGTCATCTATCTTTAATAAAGTATGGTAATGTTCCGCCAGATACCAGTAAACAATACAAAAACAATATTTTTTTTCCAGAATGACTTATTGTGATATCAAATGATCACCAAACATCAGACATCACGACATATTATGTCCTATGTACACTTTTAATCGAGACTTTCCAGACATTAATTATTGTCTTTTTGAAATAATTATTTTTGTGATAGATAATGAATGTCTATAAAAATGCAATAGGAGAAACATGATTTTTCACCATTTACTAAAACCTCATATCGTACATCCCTTTATTATACATGACCTATCGTCGACAGTATATACTTTATACTTGATGAGATTCTAACACATAAGTGTAGATTAACTTCACAATATTTCAGGGATATCGCTATAGGTATGCAAGATCACAAAACTCTGTTCTAAAGTTCGCAAGACGCAGTTCTGATTGAGCTGGCGTTTTAAGTTTATCTTGTTTCATTTATTTATCACAACCATTTGACCTTTCACATTTAAAACTGATAGAATCACCGTGGGCAGACTTCAGGCAGTGACAAGCTTTGGATAGAAATAAAGATCTTTAAACTTAGTGTGTTTTTGATGGTGTTGTAGTCAAGTCCCACCTGTCCGAATCCGAGTCCTTGGTCTTGCTGTCCGAGTTCAAGTCCTTACAAATCCAAGTCCGAGTCCGTGTGTTTTATAAAAAATTCCATAACATGTAGGGTGCACGTAGTCGGCCTTGACGAAGACCATACTGAATTATTGATAGTCAAATAATAATATGAATTCACGTACCATGCTCGTGTAATTGATTTCCAAATCCGCAGTCTGTGTTTGTTTTTCACAGCAAAGTTAGAATACAATCTAGAAATAATATGGTCCACTGAATATTGATAATTCTTGTACGTGCATGACTGCATGTGTATCTGTTTTGTGACAGTTTGTCGATGCGAAAAACAATTTTCAATACAAATATTTACCTCACAGCGCCATGATGCCCATAAGTTGCAGAAAATCCAAAATGCAGACCTCGACAATTGCCAGTATCTCTCGTTCCACATTTCGATGGCACTTCAAAATTTTGAAGGCATCATTTAACAATGGTCCTAAAACAATCTGGGCAACATATTCCTCCATGATATAAGTATCTCTGATAAAATCTAAAAAATCAAGCCATGAAACAATTCCTTCGAACAATCATTTAGTGCTTAAACATGTTAAAAAGTGAAAATCTACGAGGACCCGGTTATACCATATTTAATCTAAAACTACTGACATGATAGACTGAAATTTAGAGTCGTCGAGATGCTTATTTCACGTATTTGTCCATACAGATCTTTCCCGTACGTGGCAGCATAACTGTTAAAATGTTGCTTTATTTGTCAATTCAAGCACTATCAAGTAGCTCAGATATCAAAGTTGTGCCCTTTTAAAAGTCAACCGCCGCAATTTAATCAATCTGTTTAAAATACTGGTATTTGCATATTTTCATCCCCTCCAAAGTGGTTGGATCGATGGGCATAGGAGATCAGTTTTCAATTGTCCAGACTTTTATTCAAATCCAAACTAAAATTTCACGTCATGCTAACAACTTTTAATTGACTCTTAAACTTTGTGTAATGATTTCCTCTGTAGTTTATAATCCACCCTGTCAGTGATTTAGTTACTAGGCATGAGAGTGTCTTTGGGCAGATGTATTATGATTACTTTTTGTTTATTTATTTATTTATTTATTTATCTATTTATTTATTTATTTATTTATTTATATATTTGTGACCCGTCACCACGATACCCTGATAAAGTCGCACAACCCGAATGTATAAGGAAAATGCCAAATACCAAACTTATGATAGGCCTATAAAGTATGAAATTTAAGTGCCCTCAAAAGTCTAAAATCTTATAACCTTAACATGTTGCAAAAGTTATTTAGATTTTTGATCCAAAGTATATTCTGTCTTTGTTTATGTTTCTTGAGATGTGCGAATTTATCGGGGTATGGTTGTGACAGGTCACGTTTATTTAGTTATTTATTTATTTATTTATGTATGTATTTATTTATTTATTTATTTATTTATTTATTTTTATTATTATTTTTATTATTATTATTATTATTATTATTATTATTATTATTATTAATTATTATTATTATTATTATTATTATTATTATTATTATTATTATTATTCATCGATCCAATAGATTCTAATCATCCACAGCTCCAATATTACCATGGTAACTAATCATGTGAACGCGAAAGCTACAAATACTACTACATCAAACTGTTGAGAATTGCATACGATTACACTAAAGTAACGATGATCAATACATGATTACATGATTTATGTCATTATTAAATTATTTATTCATTTATTTATAGAACTATCATATATTAGATCACATATATATATACTATCGGATTCATCATCATCTATTATTATTATTATTATTATTATTATTATTATTATTATTATTATTATTATTATTATTATTATTATTATTATTATTATTATTATTATTATTATCAATATTCTTATTGTTGTTGTTGTTATTTCAGTTCAAAATTTCACTAATACCCCGCGAAAAATAGGAAACTATATACTACATGTGTCATTGATTTCCCTCATCACTCCGTTATGATAACAGTTCAGTAGGTGAAATCATCCAGTCACGTGATATAGACTTGACCAAATATTATAAGAAAGTGCATGTTAATATTTTCCTTCATATACCAGATTACTGGTTGCCAGTTACTATCTCTGCTTCCATCGGAAAACGAGAAAGATTTCTCGTGAAACTAAGCCAAGCAATAACAACAGCAAATCCAGCAAATTAATCCCAATCACAGCAATCCGCAGTTCACTAACCATATTTTCCAAAATGAACGTAAAAAAACACGTAAGCTTGGTTAATAGAAGTAAAGTATGCGCTTATGGTGTGTGATGTCATAATGCCACATTACCACCATTCGCCGTTTTCGTTGTTGTTTTCAAAATATATAATACCATTACGTACAGTATATATCCCAATACCTGGAAATGGTTACAATTTGCAACAAAAGAAAATCAAGGTCATGGTTAAGAATTACGTTCCAAGAATACAAAGAAAAACACATGCAGATCTGCACTATATCTTTTCAAATAGGATCGTGTTAGGGTATCGTATGTCGAGGTAAATTATTGTACAGTGTACATGACGGATGCAGAATTAAATACCGACCTTCAGCTTGAAGCCACTATATTCATAATTTCAGGTCAATGATTGTACATGGATACATATGACGGAAAAGTTAAATAATGCGGGTATAAATATATCGACCACTTTATTCATAATTTCCCCCTCCAAATTAATGAACTTGCCGTTTGAATACGTCACTATTATACAACTCTGTGTATAATGCTGGTTTGTTTATTGTCGTCGTGAATCGCTCGCCGCCCACAATTTTGATCAGCTGTTGTGGAGTAAGGTTAATAATCTATGACGCGAATTACGTGATTTGATACTCATTGAAATGATGTTATACGATTGGTATTTCTTGCCAAAAACCACGATTCGTTAAGGGCAGAAATGCAAAACGCTTAAAACTGCGAATCAAACGACCACAGAGATCTGTTTCGCGCGTCGATTTATCGAGAACGGTTATACCTCTGTGAACTGAAAATACAAATTTGTTTAATTTCATCGTTGTTTATCAGCGAATAGGCCTGGAAGATCATTCATCAACGTTACATCTCATTAGCGATGTCTGATTGGTTTTAATTTAACAAAGTACTATTGGATACCTGCTGGATTTGTAATCATCACCCTTGTTAAGTTATGGTAAGTGATTAGTCTGCAGGCACAGACTTTACTTTGACACTAAAAGTCCACAGCGCCTTGAGCCAAGGCTAATCTTGTTGGTCAGGGCTTGTGCAACATAAAATGGGAGATGCCATTCACTATCAACTGGAATTAGTTGTCATTTGGTTGCAATGGGAGGTTGCAATATGTTTTAAACGGAATTTAACTCGTCTGGTGATTTCAATTAGTTTTCCACATAGGATTGGCATTTATACCAAGTTGAATTTACCTCAAACCAGTTGAAGTAAACATGGAAAATGGATTACTGGTTTGTAGTTAGGTGTATATTGATCTGCCCTGTTAACTGGAAATCACACTGTTTTCCCAGTTTCCATTTTTGTTATTAACCGGTTCCAGTTAAAATCGCATTGGAACCAGTTAAAGCCGGTTACTGGCCGATACTATTTTTTTCCCTTCTGGGATGTTCATCCGTACATAACAAATCCGTTTCTCCTTTCGTGGATAATACACCACCACTGCCCTCTAAAATTATGCGTTTCTATCGAGTTTGATATAAAATTTATATTCAATCATATTGAATGTTTGGCTGTCCGTCTATTCAAGCCCCGCTTATAACGGCAGCCTTCTGCAGCCAAAGTACACATCATTAGGTAATAAGTGTTATAATAGGTCGGTCATATAAATGTATTATATAACTATTATTTCTCGTATCACTCCTTATATACATGTGTATAATTCATTTACTTTGTATTATGACAATATTCTGTGAATCGAATATTTGTAATATGAATTTACATGTATTGTAGGCCTATATAATTCATGAATTGTTATTTTTGTTATTGTTACGAGTAAAATAATACGAAATGCAGTAAATAAAATCTTTTTAAAACAAATACATACAATACCATTATTGTATGCCTCAAATTCCGCAGAATGGCCAAATATTAAAATTTTAGGGAAAAAATAAGCACAATGATTTATTACGCCCCAAGCTTACAAAAACTATGTAAATACGACAAATTTATAGAATATGTGGTCCCATTTCAAATGTTCAATCATGCATGACCATGATTTTGCGAGATGACTGAATAAAACATAATGAACATAACGCGATATATTAAAGCACGCAGTATAGGCCTATAATAGCCTACGATATGGCACAAAGCAATGATATCTAACCCAACATTACATCAACAGAAATAGGCTAATAGCAACAGCAAAATAAAAGAAAATTAGAGAAGCACTCAGGGAGAGCAGACATCTGCAAAGCAGCCATGATTAGATGTGGCAATTTCGTAGTCAGTATCTTCAACACAAACATATGGGTATAGAACTGCTATGACATTTCACCTCATAAACCCAAAATTGTTTTGGGTTTCTTTCTTGTTTCATTATGAACACTCCTTGCAGGTTTGGTGAAAATCAGATTACCCCGTTCAAGAGTTATTGGAAGATCAATTGACTTTATGCTTTATGACGCCCATGACCTTTGAAATTTGACATCATGACCCCCAAAATTTATTTGTTTCTTTATTACCTCATTATGAACACACGCTGTACTGTTTAGTGAAAAAGCAGATCATCCGTTCAAGAGTTATTGGGTATCTTATTTTATGTGCTTTTGATGACGCCCATGACCTTTGAACTTTGACATCATTACCCCAAAATTAATCGTTTCTTTCTCACCTCATTATACACACACTGCAAGATCGGTGCAAAATCCGTTCATCCGTTCTCGAGTTATCTTATACACAAACAGACAGACAGACAAACATACTGAACATATACAGAACCAAAAACATAACCTCCGAAAACGGTAGGTTTACTTGCGAAGATAAAAATACTACATGTACGTACATTCGAACATGCATTCACAGAATTATACATACAATCATCCAACCTTTATAATAAAGACGTAAAGGCTAACATTGTGGAGATTCAATTTGAAAGAAAATGTCAAACTTTGATATCTGAGCTATATAGTAGTGCTCAAACTAATAAACAAATAAACATCCTAGAATACAAAAATTTGGAAAGTTGTGCTGCCACTGGCAAGATATGCATGATTAAACAATTATCACTGCGGTGGAATATGAAAGAGCCCAAATCTACAAACAGTAGTCTATGAGTGGAAATGGGCAGGTGAATCCGGTTATGCAACCTGAGTACTCATCGATTTTCACTTTTTTTAAAGCACTAAATAATCATTTTGAAATTTAATTTTTATCAGGGCCTAATTTTTAGACCTTATCAAAGACACTTAGAACATGGAGGATTGTGTAGCTCATATTTTTAAAGCTGTGGTCACTGTTAACTTGTGTATAATTTGCTTCCATCGGAAATATTTGCGTCAAGTAATGTACAAAAATAAACTCATAATACCGTAAAAGTCATGGCTGTGGTATTCACCACGCATTCACATGTCATAAACCAGTGACATGTATGAGTCAGATTTCAATATTTTCTAGTTTCTACCACTCCTATTCGTAGTGGACTGTTACTTGGAAGACAGTTTGCCCTCGAACGTGACTTACACTCCCATTTATTTCAACAGTTAGATTATCCCTGACATACACACCTTTTTATGCGAGTCGTGTACTTGGGAGTACTTGGGAGGAAGAAGGAATACATGTAATTGTACCTCGTGCTTGGCGGAAAGTTGAACGAAATTTACTGTGCCATTAGAAAGCCAATGCATGTGTTCGTGTGTTGATGCCATACGTCTACCGAGGGGGTGTTTTCGGTATTGAACCTCCCCCGTTGGGGGGGGGGGGGTCTTCTTTTTCTTTTTTCTCTCCAAAAGGGATTTTTTTTTTGTGTCCGTTTTTGTTTTTTGTTTGTCGATTCGATTTGCAAATCGGAACAGGTTTCGTCCAGACTTTTATGCTCAGTCATATATTTATGCATTTTACTTATCTAGATCATTGCAATAGTATATAGTGACTATAATATTTATATTTGCGGTTATTAGAACACATTGTAATACGTTTGGAATGCAAAGATTTCAACTTTGGTTAAATAACTGAAATAATAATTATGTTGTTGTATTTTCAATTTAAAGGCAGTGGATCTCTTTTGCATGCCTAAAAAAATAGCATTGTGTAAATACAATGTCATTTAGAAGAAAATGCCATTTGGGAACCTTTAGCAAAATATAGGAGCTAGAAACTCAGTTTTAGTGAAATTATAGTGACCGTTAGACTCTGATTTGAATTTTTTTCTCGCGAGAAAAAAATTCCTATCATAGAACGTACACTAAACGGCTATTGTTTTGGTTTCGCATTTTTCAAATTCTGGGCAACTACTGACCCCCAAATTTCACAGACGTGCCTTTCATCAATAGCCTAAGGGCATGAGCTATCTTTTCCTGGTCTGCGGGGATGTTTGCAAATGAGATCCACTGCCTTTAGGCTCCGTATGACTGACATGTAGTCCCATACTATTAAGGGTAATGCACTTCAGTCTAAACCTCGGTTTTGTGCCACTCTGTCCACGGGGTTAGGTGAGATTTTATTAGCCTGACCGAGTAATTCACGCTGTGTTTTGTTTGCTAAGTGAGGAATGCATTATTATACAGGGTGGCCCAGAAAGAATGCTACACCTGCGATCGCTAATTTTTTCAACATCATCTGCAATATGTCATTGGTTTTTGTTTCAGCGATTCAGAACATTCTTTTTCCAACAATATGATACCATGATCATTGATTTTGAGTCATTCGTTTGGGTCCTGTGGCCATTTTTCCGAGGCAATGTCATTTCCCAAATTTGCCAATTATTCATCAGCGGCGGTCATCCAAACACCGAGATTTTCTCGCGTCTCAGCGTGCCATACCAGACAAACTGCGATGACAATGGAGATGCAGCTCACATCGTCTTCCTTATCAAAGCGAGGACATTCCTGCTCTTTGTTTCCGCATACCTTATTCGATGGCACAGCGTAACGTGAGAATATTTCGGCGTTCTGATGATCGCTGGAGGTTAAAAAATAGCAAATTTAGGAAATTACATTGCTTCAGAAAAATAGCCCTAAGATCCAAACAACTCAATCAAAATTAATGATCATGGTATCATTTTGTTGAAAAAGAATGCTCTAACCCATGAAATAATCACCAATGACATATTTTGAATGACTTTGAAAAAAATTACGATTGCATGTGTAGCATTCTTTTTGGGCCACGCTGTATGGAAGGGTGTGTTCCCACTTTTATAGATGGCATCAGGGGCGTGTGGCTGTTTAGAAGCTGGAACAGGCCCCTCAACTACGCTATGGAGAAACAAAATAGTGAGATAGCCCTACACGTATCAACTAGAAATCGCATGATGTCATACACCAGTAAATATGAAAACAAATGATATTTTCAGGTCAGTGAATTTATTCGACTACGTATTCTGTTATTCTGCGCACTTTTTTCAAAAAAAAATCCGCATTTGAACCACGGATTTACAAGAAAATAATACGGCGACAACTTCTGACCGGGATGTATTTTGTCATTCATCATTAACTGCGACTCGTATACGGTATTCAGTAAAGTACATAATACCTCTAAGTGACACCTATAGCTGCATGTTTGCCGCAACAGCAGATTTAGGGTACGATCCCTATGATAATGATTATGTATCATCGGAATGGCATGCATATTTTTGGCGTGCTCATAACCCTATAAATGTATTTGCATTAATTTCTGACTGCGGATCGGGTGCTTTGTGCTCAAGGTGTTTGTAAACTGTTATGACATGTATGAAATGGCACGATGTTTAGTTTCTAATGTAATTTGGTATGTTTGTAAGAATAAAGATGAATCATATTATTGCCAGAATATTCGCACATAATGAACACATGGGGTGAGAACTTTGAACCAAAGTACATATACACCCACTTCGATGAGTAAGGATTTCATTTTGCTCGCAGAATTGTTCGTATAAAATTTTCTTCAAAGTCGTATGTGCAAACAAACTATATTATTAAAATACAAAGACAAGCAAACAACTTAATTTATGTAGGTTTTTCCCCCTTTTTTGCATGAGAATTATGAACATGATACAAACAAAGTGTATATTTCACAGTGCTATGGTCCTGTGATAGTCCAGAAAGAAATATTTCAACAAAATAGGCATATGGTATTTATTCAGCGAGGCGTTTGGGCATTTCTAGACAACTGACCTTAACCCCTTTTCAGTCCACTTCGTAAATGAAATGATAAAACACGCTTTTCAGGTCAGGGATTTTCAATTAGCGGACCTTCTGCCGGCCATACAACTCAATATACTTTCTCCTATTTTATTGATGCTTCGTATTTCTGGGACAAAAGCACGCGCTGAAAATTCATTACACCCTTGTAATTAATATACATGTAGATTCAGAATGTAAGAGTGAATTTCACGTGAATTTTAAGTAATATTTACTCATATTGATTGAATATCGCTATTATATCGACAGAATCTGGAGCGGAGCTGTATCACTCTAAAAAGGGTAAAATTCACTCCACAACAGTGAAATCTACCAGAAATTCGGTCAAAGTTTACACTTCTTTACACTTCTTGTTGGCTCCCACATAGCATTTTTCATTGTAATTTTGATATTTTATATTTAGTGTGGAAATTAAATGAAATGAAAT
Source organism: Eucidaris tribuloides (assembly GCA_001188425.1). Taxonomy (NCBI): domain Eukaryota; kingdom Metazoa; phylum Echinodermata; class Echinoidea; order Cidaroida; family Cidaridae; genus Eucidaris; species Eucidaris tribuloides. The sequence goes on along the minus strand of JZLH01S0186196.1, from coordinate 1,880 downwards.
GAAAGTGAATATGTACTTATTTATTTATTTATTTATTTATTTATTTATTTATTTTTATTCATTTATTATTATTTTTTTTGGGGGGGGGCGTGGGGGTTGTTCACCCGCCTAGAATACTCATTTCCAGGCTCGGGGGTGTTTTGGTTGTTAAAACACCCCTCTTTTCGGAAAACATCCCTTATTCCTGAAAACACTCCCTTTGTAAAAAAAAAACTAGAAAGAAACAGAAAATGAGTAATGGTACTGATAAAAGCGCGATACAGAACTTGATTATTTCTTTATCATGATTAAATTACTATTACTATTATTATTATTATTATTTTATTGTTATTATTATTATTATTATTATTATTATTATTATTATTATTATTATTATTATTATTATTATTGGCTTGTCGCTTCGATTTGCACGATAGAACCCCTCTCCCTTTGACAAATCCTGGGTAAGCCTAAACTCGGGTGTGTGGCATCTGCTCCGGCGATTATTTCATACACTAAACCTAACCCCAACCCTGACCCCAACCCTAACCCCAACCCTTACCCCAACCTTAACCCCAACCCTTACTCCAAACCTATACCCCAACCCTAACCCCAACCTTACCACAACCCATACCCAACCTTTTCCCCAACCTTACCCCAACCCTTTCCCCAACCCTAACCCTATTCTGAACTGGAAACTGAATGGCAATCCTAACTCCAACTCTTTGTCCTCTGAGATACATGTATTGTCACTGCATGTATTGTCACTGCGTGCATGGAGCAACTGTTGCCAGAGCAAATGTCCGCGCCACCTACATGCTCATTTCTGTTTTTTTTTTAAATGCTCCTTTCACATTTCCTGTTAAAATCTACAGGGCGATCGCTTCGACTACTCCAACTACCGTCTCTCCTCGTCTCTTGGCGAGATCGAGCCCCACTACGATGTCGTCGTCGTCGGGTCTGGGTATGGCGGGTCCATTGCAGCCAGCCGCTGCGCCCGGGCGGGGCAGAAGGTATGTCTCCTGGAGAAGGGGAAGGAGTGGTGGCCGGGGGACTTTCCTGAGGGCGTGGAAGCGGTAAAAGAACTCCAAGTGAGTTATAATGGACCAAGAGGAGGGGATGCACAAATCGGTGAGAAATACTTTCGAGTTTGTTTCATTTCAATCGGTTATACAGTGCGTCCCAGAAAAAAGAACCCCAAAACAAAGGCTTATTGTGCGGAAGCAAGGGAGCGTATGACTGTACAAATAACTTCACAAGAAACTTTGACTTATGCTCTTTCAAATGATACATTAAGCAAACCTATTTACTCATGCATCTCTGAGTACCATGACTTTGAAACTTTAAAGTGAAAAACCATTTGTTACGCTTTTTGGCTTTGACACTGTGCACACCAGCTGTACATTTCTTTCTTTTCATGGAGTGCACAGTGTCAAAGCCATAAAGCGTAACAAATGTTTTTTCACTTTAAATTCTTAAAGCCATGGTACTCAGAGATAGAAGCGTGAATACGTTTGCTTAATGTATCAGTTGAAAGAGTATAAGTCAAAGTTTAGTTTGAAATTATTTCTGCAATTATACGCCTCATTGCCTCCACACAATAACCCTTTGTTTCAGGGTTCTGTTTTTTTTTTTCTCTGGGACACACTTTAGAGTAAAACAGTATGACGTTACTCTGGTTCAGAAATATGTGTGGACAATGGTGGAGCCATGCAGGTGCAGCGCGTTGCATCTATACCAGTATAGAAGCGCTGCAGTTGTACTGAATGGTTTGGACCCACATTATATTTCCACTTCCAGGTCTGCACTCTATAAGCACTGGTATCTGGCCCGTGAGTGAAATTCAAATACTATAATTGTTAAGCTTCTGTCACACTGTGCCGTCTAACGATTCCGTCTGC
>JZLH01S0186185.1:17146-32212 GCA_001188425.1 Eucidaris tribuloides | reverse complement strand
ATTTAAATAAACATATCTCAAGATTACGATAAGTAAATTGAACAAAACTAACGGTATTTGAAAGCTAAGACTATGCTCTTGACGTTGATGTAAGCATCGTGTCACAAGAGTATTTTCTAATTGCCAAAGAAGGCGGTTTTCACTTGCACAATTTTTTTTGAGACACACTGTATATCTTTTTTCTTGAATATCTGTTTAAACACCTATCATTTCGTTTTGATCAGCTGTATATTGACCCCTTAGTAATGATGTCCTCACAAAAGTTGTCATGGTCATGCTACAATGATAATTGGTTTCAATATTACTGGTTCAACTTTCGTTATTTCCATGGCTACTGGATCAGTCATCAAAAAAGGGGGAAATGCTTTACGTGTCATATTTATCAAATGCCCGGGCATCTTGAATTCCAAAAAAACTTACGTGACCACTGGAAATAAGCATTTCATTATTCATAAAATGCAACTATTAAAGATTGTGTCAGGGATGTGCAAGTCCATTACTTTCCTTCATTATCAATACCAAACGGTAGTTTAGTACTTACAAATGGTATGTTGAAAGTTTGAGATCCATACGTCATGAATTTATTGTTTTATGAGAAAAAATAATAACGACATGTTACCAGAATGTTGTTCTTTCCGTGAGTTTCAATTTTGCTCAAACTGCGAATCGCAGTTATTGTGTAACGTGGGAAGACCAGCGCAGCGCACTGATTGGTCAACGGCTAACCTCCGCACGACATTTAGCTAACGGCTGATCGGACAATTTTGGAACGGCTCGTGCACGTTTGACGTCGCGGATTTTTTGAAAATGCTTCCGAGTAATTAGAAAAAGTATGAAGTTTAACCGTCCAGATTTTCACCAAAATTCAATATTTTACCCCAAGTCTCTATGAGAGGTGTTTATTTATATTAATCTTCACATTGGATATGATTTCAGCTGATTTCATTCATTTAGATGTTTTTTGATGTGCAAATCAATGACACAATCTTTAAAGCTGAAAATGATAAATTTATACAGTCATACATGTTGGCCAAATCTTATTATGGATAATTTTACACACTTACACATTCATCTCAAAAGATATGTGCTTCGAACGATACTTTTAAATGTTTGAAGTAAAAACTGAGAACCATAACATAAAATGGGCTTAATTTTCAACAAATTTCAGAATATAATTATAATTAATCATTAATGCCAGAAAATTGAAGAACTGCATATCGAACATTTGAATAAACTTGGGGGCCAGATTATACACGCAAATAACACATTCTATATGCAGCTCTTCTATAGGTAAACTCGGGGCAAAGAAATGGGCTTTCCTTCTACCGAAATTATCACTCACGGTGATTTAGCGAATTTTCGAAACATCCTTTTCAGACATGAATCGAAATGTATTCCTCCCATTTCAATATCATCAATTGGTTTTAACATGAGATGGCAAGTCGAGAGGGTCTCTCATTTCACGTCTTTGATGACGATACTATAATCTAAAACAATTTTTTTACGCTAAGTATCTGCCTTGGTCGACGTTCATTATGCGTAAAGTATATAGACAGATTAGGGCAATACTTATTTTTCATCTGTATGACTGAATATCTCTAATAATAGGTATAATATTGGTCAAAAATTTCAAAGGCCCATATGGAAATTTAACCACATAAAGGTCTCAGAACTTTCCTTTTATCACATGGTAGACCTGCGATTGGAAATCTAGTCTGATTTCCACACGAATGATAACAAAATAATCCTATTTATTACGTGTATTGTCCTGAAATTTCCAGATAGAATCCAATCACACACCGATTGATCATTTTACGGAAAAACAACCTTCACACGGTGCCATATTGGGCTCGAAATGTAGCCCTATATATTCTTTTTGAAACAGTAGCATACATAATTGATAATACCATCATGTCTGCGGAAGTGGTTTCTGTCGCGGCCTATCGGATCGCGGATACCCCTTCTTCAACCCGACGTTGAGGGCTCTTGACGTTGCAAGTATTTCCGTCCACCGGTCCGCAAAGCTGTCATCACGCTCTCCTCCAAATATCGCTGAACCGCGGCTGAATATCTCTAGTATGGCGATCAAGTGTCAGAAAGACTTGCTCGGCATGCTCTAACACCAATTCGATCTGAGCGGAAATATTCTTAGATGTGCCCTTTTTCAAACAAAGGTCATTCGGAATCTGTCAATATGCCTTCATGCGTGGTCAACAGTGCACCTGAATGGGAACATTTTTTAAAGTGATGTGGCGTTGCGATTGTCGATTGTAACGTTATTGAAAGGAGGATACTATTTTCTTAAAATATCGAATGAAGAAAAATAAATGTATTATTCGCCTACTTTTATCGTCAATAGTACATAATTTTGGGTTATAATTCAATCTTTTACAATGTCTTAGAATACAAAAACAGAATGGACCAAACGTCAGTTTATACTACCAGTTTTTTTTCTACTCTCATCCAACATTTTCTTCTGAAAATATATTTGACCTACTCAACTATAACCATTTTTCGAATTATTTGTTCGCCGATACCATCACTTTTACTAGTTGCTACTGTTCCATTGCTACCATTTTGCTATTGCTACTTCTTCCAGTATGTTGACTAGTTTTACAACTACTATCGGTGCCGTTATTAATAGTAAAATAGGAGTAGAAGTAGTAGTAGTAGCAAAGCAGAAGTAGTAGTAGTAGTAGTAGTAGTAGCAGTTGTAGTAGTAGTAGTACAGTAGTAGTTTGCAGTAGTAGTAGTAGTAATAGTAATAGTAGTAGTATAGTAGTAGTAGCAGTAGCAGTAGTAGTAGTAGTAGTAGTAGTAGCAGCAGTAGAAGTAGTAGCAGCTGCAGTAGTAGTACACAATAAGAAAAATAGGCTCCACTTTGCACCTTTAAAGGTGCAGACCAGTGTCACACTGGGAGCACCTTTAAAAGTGCAACTTTGCACCTTTCTGAAAGGTGCAAAGTTACACCCGAAAAGTGAAAAGTTGGATTCCAGTGCTATTTATAGTATTTACATTGTAATACACTTTATTAATGAACATTTACAAATATTTAAAAACTCGTTTAAATATGAACTTACCGGGGCTCGAACCTCCGACCTTCCACACGTGAGGCAGACGCTTTACCAACCTGGCCAACACGCTAGCCGTGAAGGTGTTTGTTTTCACATAATTATATAGTGTTGAAGCCGAAGGTGCATTATTTCATCATTTTAAGGTGCAAACTGGAACCTACAGGCCGTTTTCGTAATATATTCAAATTACATGCATACCTTTTAAACAAAGGTTGTTCTTGACAACTGGAAAGCTTATCTGAGCTTGTCCATCATAGAAAATGGTGTAATGTATGCAAGTTGCATTTTCAGTATTGAAATTGTATTCATAGAAACAGGTGAAAGAAATAGCTCATCACCAGGCTTTGGAAGACAAGACATCCATAAATTTCAATACATTATGAAAGTGGTCATTTGGAGGCAAAACGTGCACCTAAAAGGTGCAAAATTGCACCTCAAAGGTGCAAACTTGCACCCCAAAGGAGAAAAGTTGCACCCGATAGGTGCAAAATTGCACCTGAAAGGTGCAAAATTTCTCCTGAAAGGTGCAATCTTGCAGCAAACCTGAAAGCAATCTTGCACCTTAAGGTGCAAACTTGCAAACATGATGGGATGGGGCAATAGCTCAGCCATGAAAGGTGCAGATTTGCTCGAATACCGCGGCAGAAACTGCTCTGCACCTATTTCCGCAAAGTTGCACCTTTTACGCACCTTTGTTTTTAGTGTGTATTAGTGAACGGTGTGGCATGCCGTTTCGCATAAAACATGTGGTAGCAAAGCATGCAACGTGGAATGAGTTAAAGGGTTCTGTGCAAACAGGTGTTAATTTCGAGGCTCCAAGTTCGACGCAATGACGTAGACACTCGCTTCCAACTCCACAGACTTTTTATTCTACTTACATGCGTATTAGTTCGGATTGCAGTCAATTTATGCTCATGTTCAAGTAGTTACATTCGACGATACCCTCGTATCTTTTCTCCTTTATTTGTCATGTTTGCTCGCAACCCAGATACCCGTGCCTTAACTACTTCAACCAACTTTTGCGTGACATCGGTAAAGAATTACCGTTTGCATTATGCAGTTGTCGCCTATATCAACTACCCTGGTAAACGTGGTAATCAATCTGACAAAGACGCTACCACATCGAACACCTTCGTCTGCGAACCGTGTTGTACCGAATAAATTAACAGGAATTTATTTCCATTACATCGAATAATGTTGAATGTTGTCCGGACTGAATCCAGAATCGTAATCCTATCCCGTTCTTGATTTCAAGTTGATATCAAGTTCGATGAATATTTATTTTCCCACATTCCGATATCGGATAAGTAGGAGTTGAATATTCCGTGAATTTGACTTCCAAATTTCGTGTCTTCAGACCGTGATGAAACATTTAACGTTAATTCGTTTAACTTTTCTTCGTGTAAATACATTTTATTTCTTCAATTTGTTCACGAACTTGTATGTTATCATCCCTGAAGGAGTTACCCTCCTGTCCTATCATGCCCGGAACGGGAGAAGTGGGGGTGGTTTGTGTGTATGTGGGGGGGGGGGGGGCATCTGCAAGCAAATATTCTGTTTTGACACACAGACAGCACTCCACACTGACTTGATCTGAGCCAAGACTCATCAAAACTAATTAGAATTGTGGTAATTCTCTGCTTGTGTCTGAAGCAGCTACAACACAGGGCCTAATAGACAGTGATGGAAGTACTAGTCTACAGCACAGATTGTTCAGACCCTCATCGTCGGTTGTCCGGCAGAAGAACCCTAGCATATGTTCCCGGCATAAGGGCCTTAACACTAAATTGTCTCTACTTAAAAACTAATTGGCTCTTTTCACATGAAATCAAAGTAGTGTGATATTTTTACATCCTTCTGTCAGTCTGTTTAGTGCAAATAAAAGGCAATATTTCTGATATTAGAGAAAATTCAGTGTTAAGGTCCTTCTGCAGAGAACATATGCTAGGGCCCTTCTGCCGGACAACTGACGTCATTTGGGCACCACGACCGACTAGGGTTTGTGCCTTGTCGATCCTGAGGGGGCAGGGGAGGGGGCAAACATATCGATTTGCCCCCCCCAATAATTTTGACAATTTGAAAAATTCAATATGCAATGCAAATGTATCTTTTAAAAATGCATTTGAAAACTAAACATGGCATAAAATACTATTAAACATGCAAAATTTTGGACATTTTTCACTTTGCCCCCCATCGAAACATGTATCAACGCCCCTGGGGGGGGGGGGGGTGTGAGGCAATAGGTCGTGATTTTCTTTTTAGCTCACTGAGCCAAAAGGTCAAGTGAGCTATTGCGATCGCTTTCGTCCGTCGTCCGTCGTGCCGTCGCTTCGTCGTGGTCGTGCGTCGTGCGTCGTCGCTAAACTTTTACACCTTTTCAGCTTCTTCTTCAAAATGCATGATTGGATTTGGCCCAAACTTGGCAGGAATGGTCCTTAGGGGGTGGGGATTCAAGTGGGTCCTCAATAGTACATCCTGTGCCCCCCTAGGGGCCAGGGGCAGGGCCCTAAAAGGCCAAAAGTGATAGTTTTCAAAATCTTTTCTCTAGATCCAGAAATAGTTATAGTTAAGCCACTTTTTTTGTGTAGATACCTCTATATGTGCTGAATTCATGTTCCTCATGACAAATGCCCAGGGTGGCCCCATTTGGCCCTAAGAGGGGGCAAAAGTTTGGGGTAGGCCTATAGGAATAATTCACATTACATCAATGGATTTAATATCAAACTTGGTGGATGACCAGGGGAAGGGATAGAGGGTTCTTGGAATGCTACACCAGGCCCCCTGGGGCAGGGGGCAGGGCCCATAAGGGCCCCAAACTAGGTAACTTTCTAACCACAAGTCCATTTGTAACCAAACTTGGGTGTAGTGTGCGTAACAGGGACCTCAATGTTATTTGGGGTCAAAGGTCACATGTGTAGGTCAAAGGTCAAATGAAGTCAAATGATAGAATTACCTGCAAGTTTCTTCTTTGGTTGGTATTGGCCTATTTGTGACAACTGAATGGTAGATGTTACATGTATAGTGACCTCAATGTTAAATTGGGGTCAAGGTCACATAAGTAGTTCAAGGGTCAAATGCTAAGATACTAGGGCGTGCCTTCTTTTTATTAAAACGGATGTTAGAATTTAATTTAACTTGGCAAAATCAGCTATATGGCAAGGGGATGCAAAGTGTTCCAACTGTTCATTTGGCTATGTTGGTGCCTATAGATATCAGGTTCCAAGGGCCAAAACTATATGTAACTGATGTTTTTTCTATGGGCACCAATAGAGAGTTGCGAGTCCTCAGGTGAGCGTCGTGCCCCCCCCCCGGGCTCTTGGGGGGGGGGGTGAGGCAATAGGTCGTGGATTTTCTTTTTTCACATGCAACGAAATCATCTAGACCTCCCGACCCCACCCCGGTCCGTGATGGGATTCGAGTGATACCGCTATAGGATACCCACCAGGTAACCCCAACAACTCTCCCACCTGGTATTTTATTCTGCCCCCACCCACCCCCCCCCCCAAAAAAAAAGCTACCAGTCAAGATGAACCTTCTTTTTTTCTGTCAAACATGAAAAATATATACCTCGAGCAATGTAGTATATGTGATATTTTTAATGCTGTCATGTAGCCGTGTCCTTTTCATTTTAAGGAAGTCGTCTTGAAGTGCGATCCATGCACACTTGACCTTCTAGGCCTGAGGCGAACTGAGTGAACTTTAAAGTTACACTATCACCATAACGTTAGGAGCAGCTAACCAATATGGAATAATGTTTAAAAAAAACAAATCTTTACATAAAGAGCAGAGACATATATGGGAGAAGTCTAAAATGCCTGAAAAGTTAAGAACCATAAATGAGTAGAACATATACCAGATATACACACTACCTAATGTAGATTCAGAGTGGAAGGACCTGTTTTCAATTTTTAAATTAAAATTTGGTTACTTGAGGAAGCGCAAGTATGATTTAACATCATTGAATTAATCTCCGTCCTGATAAAAATTGATCCCATATAATTTAAACCTACACAACAAATTGAACTGTTACATCATTTTCTGATAATAATCGTAGGGGCCTGCAACAAACAAGAAATCATCTTCACTGCAGAAACTTCAATAGTATAATTGATTCTACATGTCCCGAATTTAGGACTACTATACTTCCAAACTTCTCATTTCTATTTAAAGGATAGTCCATATTAGTTTTAAATTATTTTGACATGTAATTCAATAAATGAAACAAAAGAAAACCTGGAATTTGTTTATCAAAATCGAATAATACATTAAATCATAGATTTCGTGAAGTTACATCGCACATTCACATTGGTCGCAAATATTCATGAAAACAAACAAACAAACTGGAAAAAATCGCCGGGGCATAAGATGCTACTCTATAACTCCAAAACTCAACTACCTGACTCTTCCCGTACACTCTGAAAAAAAAAACTAATCACTTTGAATAAGAATCATACAATTGGGGACCTACGAAATATCTATTTAAAATCTGATCAAATATTGAATAGATTCTATTTAAAAATGATTAGAATCTAGTAAAATATGAAGCGAAATTATTCAACGTTTTCAACATTTGATCAGATTTTGAATAGAACTGTGGTAATTTCCCGATTGAAACGATTCCTATTCAAATTGATTTGTTTGTTTTTAGAGGGCACCCTCACTTACTGACTCCCATAATTATGGCTATCACCATGGGACATGTGTTCTCGCGTACGTAATGAATATCATATAATTATATTGTACATACCAACTTTATCACTGAGGAAAAGCAACACTTGAACACAGGTTTGAACCAGGCAGTGTGATTTACTTAAAACATTTCGTTGTTCAACCATTAAAAAAGTTACAGACTTAAATTCTTTTCACATAGCGAAAAGAAATTGCATGAAAGACGCAACCATATTTCATGTTTTCGGTTGAGCTGCTTTAGTCGGAAACTATTCGAGATATTTTTTTTCTTACTTTTGACATATATAGTCTTTTATACCTATGTTGTTAATTTTTCACTACTACATGACGAACAGATTAAGTTTTTATACCACTTTCGTTATTAGGGGCTTTTCACAGTGGGCACCCGACATTTCGGCGGCCGACCATCTTGCATCTTATCTGCGCATGCGCCACTGAAAGGGAGAGGAACAGCACGGTCACGCGAAAGTAAAATCGATTTGTCGTAAATAGCTCAATCGCTCAATTTCGAATAAAACTCCCCATTATAACCCTCAAAACACTTCACAATATGTTTTCAAAATCATTTTGGATATCATGGCTTCTATTTGGCGCGACGGCCTTCCCGTAGGTCACGTGGTTCGTTCGATGTGGCAAGGGTACGCGCAGCCCTGAGCCATTCACAACTCCCAAAGTGTATACGAGACTCATGCGGATGTTCATTTACGAATGAAGAGGCGTTCTTTAGCCTTTTATTTTTTTACTTCTTTTCGTGCTATTTTTAATGATTTTTTGCACACAAAATTTGCAGAAATAGGGCCTATCCCCACGCCGTATATATAACGCACGGTGTGTATTTTAGTTCATAACTTCAATACATTTTAAGTTGTTTTAATTTAATAATTAATTTATTTGTAAATTGCTCTTACAATTTTAAGAAAACACCACGACGATGTTCTTCCATGATACATAACCAGGTCTATATCTGATTATCTGATACACATTATTATTAATGTTATTATTATTATTATTATTAGCAGTATTAGTAGTAGTAGTAGTAGTAGTAGTAGTAGTAGTAGTAGCGGTAGTAGTAGTAGTAGAAGTAAAGTAGTAGTAGTAGTAGTAGTAGTAGTATCTTTATCTTTATTATTATTATTATTATTATCATTATTATTATTATTATTATTATTTTTATTTTCACAATTTGTCTTCTTTACAACTATATAGAGCCGGGACCAATCCATGGACCTAAGGCTCCATAGAGGTGATGTCATCAATTTAAAAGGGGTCACATATAGATTGAGTGCTATCTATTTTGTCATGTGTTTACGGAGATAATTTCAATGAATGTGAAATCATATACTTGTCCCGCTCTAAAGTAATCCAAATTAATTTAAAATTGAAAAAACAAGTCCTCACTCTGAATCTACATTAGGTAGTGTGTATACTGGTATAATGTTCTACTCATTTATGGTTCTTAACTTTTTCAGGCATTTAGACTCTCCCATATATGTCTCTGCTCTTTATGTAAAGATTTTGTTTTTTTTAATACATTAATTCCTATATTGGTTAGCTGCTCCTAGCGTTATGGTGATAGTGTATACTTTGTAAAGTCACTCAGCTCGCCTCAGGCCTAGAAGGTCAATGTGCATGGATGCGTACTTCAAGAACGACTTCCTTAAAAATAAAAGGACACGGCTACATGACAGCATAAAATAATCACATATACTTACATTGCTCGAGGTATATATTTTCCATGTTGAACGAGAAAAAAAGAAGGTGATCTTGACTGGTAGCTTTTTTTTGGGGGGGAGGGGGTGGGTGGCGGGCAGAATAAAGATACCAGGTGGAGAGTTGTTGGGGTTACCTGGTGGGTATGCCTATAGCGGTTCACCTCGAATCCGATCAAACGGACCGGGGCGTTGGGGTGCGGGAGGTCTAGAATGATTTCGCTTGCATGTGAAAAAGAAATATCCACGACCAGTATGGCTCATCCCCCCCTCCCAGGGCGTTGATCCTGTTTCGGATGGGGGGGGGGCAAAGTGAAAAAATGTCCAAAATTTTGCATCGTTTAATTAGTATTTTAAATGGCCATGTTTAGTTTTCTCAATTGCATTTTTAAAAGATACATTTGCATTTGCATATTGAATTTTTCAAATTGTCAAACATTATTGGGGGGGGGGGCAAATCGATATGTTGTGCCCCCCTCCCCTGCCCCCACAGGATCGACGGCTCTCTACAGGGAAGCACCAAACCCTAGCTCGTCGTGGGGCCAAATGACGTCAGTTTTGTCCGTGCAGAAGCGCCTATAGCATATGTTCTCTGCAGAAAGGACGCTTAAACACTGAATTTTCTCTAATATCCAGAAATATGCCCTTTTATTTGCAAACTAAACAGACTGACAGAAGGATGTAAAAATACACAACTACTTTGATTTCATGTGATAAAGAGCCAATAGTTTTTAAGTTAGGCAGACAATTTAGTGTTAGGCCCTTATGCCGGAACAGTAATGCTAGGGTTACTTCTGCGGACAACCGACGAATGAGGGTCTGAAACAATCTGGTGCTGTAGACTCTAGTACTTCCATCACTGTTCTATTAGCCCTGTGTTGTAGCTGCTTCAGACACAAGCAGAGATTACCACAATTCTAATTAGTTTTGATGAGTCTTGCTTCAGATCAAAGTCAGTGTGAGTGTATGTCGTGTGTGTCAAAACAGGAATAATTATGCTGCACATTCATCAAGCGAGATGCTCCCCACGCCTGCACCCTCCAAAACATACACAAACCACCGCACACTAACTCTCCCGTTCGCGGGACATGATAGGAAGGAGAGGGTAACTCCTTCAGGAGATATAACATAAGCAAGTTCGTGACGAGAGAGTGAAGAAATAAAATGTATTTACACGAAGAAAAGTTAAAAAGAATTATAACGTTAAAGTGTTCATACATGGAGTCTGAGAAACGAAAGTTTAGGGAGTCAAAAGATTCACGGAATATTCAACTCTACTTATCCGATATCGGAATGTGGAAAAATAAATATCATACGACAATTGAATATCAACTTGAAATCGAAGAAAACGGAGATAGAGATTTACGGATCTGGATTCAGTCGCGACAACATTCAAGCATTATTCGAGTAATGGAAATAGACACTTCCTGTTAAAATTAATGTCGGAGCAACATTTCCATGACAAGTGTTCGTCATGATGAGAGCGTGTCCATTGTCGAATGAAGCTTTAATGCAGATGTTACAACGTTTACCAACCAGGGTAGTTGATATAGGCTGACAACATGCATACATGACATAACGGTAAAGTTCTTTACCAGATGTCACGCAAAAAGTTGGTTGTATAGTAGTTAAGGCACGGTATCTGGGTTGCGAGCAAACATGAACAATAAAGAGAAAAGATACGAGGTATCCGGTCGAATTAACTCATCTATGAACATGAGCATAAATTGACTGCAATCCAGAACAGATACGCATGTAAAGTAGATACATAAAAAGTCTGTGGAGTTGGAAGGGAGTGTCTTAACGTCATGCGTCGACTTGAGCGCTCGAAATTAACACCTGTTTGCAACCAGAAACCCCTTTAACATCATCAATTCTCACAGTGCATGCTTTGCTCCTAACACATGTTTTATCGATAAGGCAATCCAGCACTCGTTCACTAAATACACTAACTAAAAACAAAGTGGCGTAAAAGGTGCAACTTTGGCGGAAATAGGTGCAAGAAGACAGTTTCTGGCGCGCGGTATCGAAGCAAATCCTGCACGCTTTCCATGCTGCAGCTAAATTGCCCCATCCCTCAATGTTCAAGTTTGGCACCTTAAGGTGGCAAGATTGCACGCTTTCAAGGTGCAAAGGGTTAGCACCTATTCAGGAGAAATATTGCTTCAGGTACACTTTTCGTGCACCGTTTCAGTATCGGTGCAACTTATTCATCCTATTGAGTGCAAAGTAATTGCGACGCTTTTAGGTCACGTTTGTTCAACAGTTATCCCAAATGAACCAACCGTTTCATAAATGTATTCAAATTTTATGGATGTCCTGTCTTCCAAAGCCTGGTGATGAGACTATATTCTTTCTGACGTGTTTCTATGAATTCAATTTCAATACTGCAAATGGCAAACTTTGCATACATTACACCATATTTCTATGATGGACAAGCCTCAGATACACTTTCTGTTGTCAAAAAGCAACCTTGTTTAAAGGTATGCATGTAATATTGAATATATAATACGAAAAAACGGCTGTAGGTTCCAGTTTGCACTGTTAAATGATGAAATAATGCACCTTCGGCTTCACACTATAGTAATGTATGTGAAAAACAAACACCTATCAACGGCTAGCGTGTCTAGCCAGAGTTGGTAAAGCGTCTGCCTCACATTGCGGAAATGGTCGGAGTTTCGAGCCCCGGAAGTTCATATTTAAACGAGTTTTTAAAATATTAGTACAATGTTCATTAATAAAGTGTATTTACAATTAAAGTACTATAAATACACTGGAATCCCAATTTTCAGCTTTTACGTAGGTGTAACCTTTGCACCTCTTAAAGGTGCAAGTATTGCACCATTTTAAAGGTGCATTCCCAGTGTGACACTGCGTCGCAGCCTTTAAGTGCACATTGAGCCTATTTTTCCTTATTGTTGTACTACTGACTACTGCCAGAGCTGCTACTACTTCTAACTGCTACTGACTACTACTACTACTACACTAACTACTACTACTACTACTCTACTGACTACTGACTATACTACTACTATACTATTATCTATTATACTACTACTACTGCAAACTACTACTATACTAACATCGTACACTACTAACTAGCGCATAATACTATACTACTACTACTACTACTACTACTATCAACTACTACTACTACTTCTGCTTTGCTTCTACTACTACTTCTACTCCATATTTACTATTAATAACGGCACACCGATAGTAGTTGTAAAACTAGTCAACAATACTGGAAGAAGTAGCAATAGCAAAATGGTAGGCAATAGGAACAGTAGCACTTAGTAAAAGTATGGTATCGGCGAAAAATAAATTTCCGAAAAACTGTTATAGTTGAGTGTAAGATAATATATTTTCAGAAGAAAAATGTTGGATGAGAGTAAGTAAAAAAACTGGTAGTATAAAACTGAGCAATTTGGTCCATTCTGTTTTTGTAATTTCCTAAGACATTGTTACAACATGATTGAAATTATAACACCCTAAAAATTATGGTATCTATTATTGAGCGATAAAAGTAGCGACTAAACTAAACATTTTATTTTTTCTATTCGATATTTAAGAAATAGTAAATCCCTTTGTCAATAACGTTACAAATCGACAATCGCAATGCCAACATACACGTTTAAAAAATGTTCCAATTCAGGGCCCTGTTGACCACGCATAAGGCATAATTGACAGATTCCGAATGACGCTTTGTTGAAAAAAGGGCACCATCATAAGAATATTTCCGGCTCAGATCGAATTGGTGTTAGAGCATTCCGACAAGTCTTTCTGACAACTTGATCCGGCCATACTAAGATATTCAGCCCGCGGTTCAGCGATATTTGGAGGATGAGCGTGTATGACAGCTTTGGCGGACACGGTTGGACGAAATACTTGCAACGTTCAAGAGCCCTACGTCGGGTTGAAGAAGGGGTATCCGGCGATCCGATAGGCCCGCGAACAGAAACCAGCTTCCGCAGGACATGATGGTATTGTATACATTATGTTATGCTACTGTTTCAAAAAGAATATATATAGGGCTACATTTCGAGCCAATAATGGCACCGTGTGAAGGTGTTTTTTCCGTAAAATGATCAATCGTGTGTGAATTGGATTCTATCTGGAAATTCAGGACAATTACACGTAATAAATAGGATTATTTTGTTATCATTCCGTGCTGGAAATCAGAACTAGATTTCCAATCGCTGAGTTCTACATGGTGATAAAAGGGAAAGTGTCTGAGACCTTTATGTCGGTGTAATTTTCCATATGGCCCCTTAGAAATTTTTGATCGCAAAAGTATTAATGGCCTATTATTAGAGAATATTACAGCTCATACAAGGATGAAAAAATAAGTATTGAAACGCCTCTAATCTGTATATATACTAATTAACGCATAATGAAACGTCGAAAAAGGCAGAAATACATATAGCGTAAAAAAAATTGTTTTAGATTATAGTATCGTCATACACAAGACGCTGAAATGAAAGAGACAACACTCTCGACTATAGCCATCCTCATATTAAAAAACAATTGATAATATTAGAAATGGAGAATAGACATTAATCGATTCATAGTCTGAAAAAGAATGTTCGAAAATTCGCTAAAATCAACCAAGAGTGAGTGATAATTTCGGTCAGAAGAGAAAGCCCATATTTTTTGCCCCGAGTTTAACAACTATAGAGGAGCATGCATAAGAATAGTGTTATTTGCGTGATAATCTGTGCCTCCAAGTTTATTCACAATGTTCGATATGCAGTTCTTAGGCATCTTTTCTAAATATTAATGATAACTTTTATATCTTCAAGTATTGCTGTTAAATTTGTTGAAAATTATAGCCCATTTATGTTATGGTTCTCAGTTTTTTACTTTCAAAACATTTAAAGTAATGCTTCGAGAGCACATACTTTTGAAGCTGAATGTGTAAGTGTGATAAAATTTATCCATATAAGATTGCCAACATGTATGACTGTAAAATTATTAGCATTTTCAGCTTTATAAGATTGTGTCACTTGATTTGACATCACTCAAAAACATCTAAATGAATGCAAATCACTGAAAATCATATCCAATGTGAAGATTAATATAATAAACACCTCTCATAGAGACTTGGGGTAAAATATTAATATTTTGGTGAAAATCTGGAGGTTAAACTTCAATACTTATTTCTAATTGACTCGAAGCATTTTCCAAAAAATCCGCGAACGATCAACGTGCACGAGCCGTTCCAAAATTGTCAGATCAGCGTTAGCTAAATGTGTGGCGGAGGTTAAGCCCGTTGAGCCTAATCAGTTGCGCTGGGCGCTGTCTCCACGTTACACAATAACTGGCGATCGCGCAGTTTGAGCAAAAATTGAAACTCACGGAAAGAACAACATTCTGGTAAATGTCGTTATTATTTTTCTCATAAAACAATAAAGTTCATGACGTAATGGATCTCAAACTTTCAACACTACAATTTGTAATGACTAAACTACACGTCTTGGTATTGATAATGAAGGAAAGTAATGGACTGCACATCCCTGGACACAATCTTTAAATGGTTGCATTTTATGAAATAATGAAATGCTTATTTCCAGTGTCACGTAAGTTTTTGGAAT
>JZLH01S0186144.1:0-14499 GCA_001188425.1 Eucidaris tribuloides | reverse complement strand
GTTCATTCCAGCGCTTTCTTATATCTTCAATGTACAAGGTACTGGTAACTTTAAGTGACTGGGAGCAAGACTATCGAGTTAAGATATAATATTTTCGGATTCTTCATATATCTCGACTAGGACTATCTATCCTACAATCTGAGATTTCTTAACTTGATATCACCGTATTGCGAAACCCCTAACTCTAACCCTAGTAGATTTTTGCCATAGTAGACACATGAAATTCAAAATTAACCTTACACTAACACGTAAACCCCTAACCTTAACCTAAACCTGACTAACTTAGTGTTCCATCAGGCCGCTTTCTTATATTTCAATGTAAAATGATATGTGTAAACTTTAATAAGTGATGGCAAGCAAAGATTAATAGGACTTACTTTGAAATGTTACATATTGTTAGTACCTAGGCAAGGCACATTTATTTTGTGTGAAGTACGAGATGCCCTAACTAAACGTTATCTTCTTTCCAGCCGCTTCAAATATATTTTATGTTACAAAAAGTTGGTAATTAGAAGAGGCTTGGAGCAAACTACGGAGTTAAGATTATAATTCTTTTATCTATATCCTTAATATAATAAAAGTCTTAAATTATATACAGTCTGAAGACTGTGTTTGTGGCGCACGTCAGGGACGTCTGTCTCGCCCCCCCGGGCCCCCCCCCTTTCCCTCCCCTTTTTCCCTCATCTCTCGGAATATTTTGGAAATTTTTCTGGAAAATATTTTGGATAGTATATTTAGAATCTTCCTCCTTTGATGGAACGTGCGTTAATTTATTAGGACAAGATCAGCGTGAGCACTATTTGGGCTCTTTACACCTTTCTTGCACACAATTCTAACATTGTTGTTCCTATTTCTTTGATACTCTAAGGGCACTTAGCACACGCTATGTCGAATATTCCCGCCTTTTTTTCCCGGCGGCTGTATGCTCGGACCGGGACCTTTTCCCGTCGACAAGGCTGTAGAAGCCGGAAATGGTTTTCGCCAAATCAAAAGATGGGGAATTTGAAGTTTGTTCCAGAACAGTCAGAAGAAGCGAAAAGAAAATGTACGTAGATAGCCCAGCCATGAACAGCGACTTAACGTTAACCCCAGAACATCAGATCTGTTTCGTCGACCACGTATACCGATGACTCATATTTCATGACACCCAGAACACACGACCTGACTTTAATGTTTATAAATGCCTATTGACGCCAAAAAAATCCCTACGAACGTTGCTTGCATCAAAATTAGCATAAAGGAAAATATGCTACAACAGACAAGAAGCTTTGCCGTTATTGGCTATTTGTGCAGATGTGATGCTCATTAGTAAGGCGTTTCAGTGATTTTGTTAAAGAAAGGCTCAATCAAATGGTGATTTTGTTTAAAACATATGGTAGATTAGCCTCTCAGAATTCCAGAAGTCAATTTAAATTTTCAAAATCGGTCAAACGCGCTTCTCGAGATACAGCGATTTAAAGAACGGACAAAAGGTGACGCAATTGAACTAAAAGCGTCAAAGTCATCACTTTGTTTTTTCTTTCATTATACAAATTGCACAAAAATTCGGTGGAAAATGTAGAAGTTATCTGCACATTTTTTTATATCTCAAGTAATAGTTGTGGGGAGGTCTGAAATTTCATTAGACAAGTAATAACAGTATGTTAGTCATATAAATATTGTATGACATCACTAATAATTAACATATAATTGCCTAATTTGCTATAATTAATTTTTTTCTTAATAAAACATGCTTTCTCCAAATTAATGCAAAGTCACTTAGTCTAAAAATTGTGGGGATTAACTTGAGAACACATACTTATTAACTTACAATTACAGTACAATGTTTATATTACTCATGTAGGATGGCTGTACTCATAATCATATATTTTGCATAATTAATGAGGTATGTATAAGTACTGATGGATCGTTTCTGCAATTTCATTATGTCTTTGTATGGGATAAAGTACATGTTTAAGTATGATTTTTTGAAGTTAACAACTATTATTCATCTTACAATAGGCCTCACTCAGAAATTTGTTTCCTAATTGTACTTCATAATCATATATTTGCCAAATTAATGAGGTATTATAAATAAATACCTAGACAATTTGCAATTCACATGTCTTTGCTTGATAAGGCATGTTTGTATGCATTTTTTGAAAGCTGGCAACTATTATTATCTTGCAACAGGCCTATCCACTCAGAATTTGTTCCTTAATTTTAATCATAATCATATATTTGCATAATTAATGAAGGTCAATAATTAGTGCTCTCACGACTCAATTCTGCAATTCACTTGAACTATGATTCAGCTACATGTTATAGTAGGATTTGTTCGAAGTTCAACAATATCATATTTTAACATACGACTTATAGTTTGTTTCACTAATTGTTTATACTCATTTATCTATATATTGCATAATTAATGAGCGTAAATAATTAGTGCCTTACGACCTCGTTCTTTCACATTCTGATACAGGTACTGTGCATGTATAGTAGGCATTTGTTGAAGTTGAAAGTCCACATATCATTCATCTTAATATTCTTGGAAGGTTGTAACTAGCAATTGTGGTTTCTCCCAAATTTATTTTTATATATTTGCATAATTAATGAGTACTATTAATAAAATAAACTTTGCATAATGGATGAGAAAAAAAAAACAATTTTTGTGCCATCTGTTCTGTAATTTATAAAACACTTTGTATGAATAAAAAGTCGGTTACCACATGCAATTTTTGAATACATGTATTCCTGTTTCATAAACTTAGAAAATTATTTCCTACTTGTTGAACTTATTGTCAAACTTCTGTTTAATTAGTAGGAATTTACCATGTATATGAAGCATTAGTGTTATACACGTTGTTATCCTTTGTTACGTCATTATGTGGTACATGTATTAATGTGGATTTGCTTTGATGAGGTTTGAAACACGAATTCATTATCTTATAAAAAATAGAATTTGTCGTCAATTTGTCTTGCATGATAAATGAAGTAATCTATTTGAATGGTTAGATTGAAGTACATCTTAATTCACACCGTCCTTTGTTCAATATATTCTGCGACAGATATTCTTTTGAAATGCAATTGATGGGCTATTGAATATACATTGCCAAACAAAAATGTTTATTTAACAGTAATGTTACACCTTTTTATGGTAAAATAAATTCTGCAATAATCATTATATTCTTGCGCAATATTCTATACATTTGGTATTTCCTCAAAGCTTGGAAAATCAAGCTTCAGTTCCAATTGCAATGGTTTAATCAAAATTGTTTACATAGATTTAACTGTGAATAATCAGGTCAATGATATTGATATCAATTGCATGAAGTCATTAATGTATTTTTATAAAATGATCTGAACCTTTGATATCGACTGCATATGAAGTGATACTTCAAAAGTCATCATTTTGATGTAGATTTTATGAAACACTTATCATCTTGAATTAATATGTAATGATTAATTCAAAGACTGAATTTTATGTATTTTGCATCTTTGCAGGTGTTACACACTGCAGGCTGAGGCAGAAAGCCTACTTCGAGTCAAGAATTTGACCAAGAATTTTGGATTAATCAATTGTTCTTTTCAAGTCTTCAACAAAGGAAAGTTCAGAGAAAATGTTCTTCGTCAGGTCAAGCGTTTCATCTATGAAATCTGTGTATGTGTATTCATGCCCATTTGGATGTATCCATGGCAATAACCCGAAGTTCCATTATACCATTTTGAGCATGGCTCGACTTATGGCAGTGACCATTTCTTGTTGGACGGCGTTTTGCAAGAAGCAATGGGATTGGGATGTGAGATTTTCAGGCATTGCATTTAGAATCATGACCGCCTCTTTTTCCATTTCAATTTTCAAGTTGTGAAATGATTTCTTAGTCGTTTTGTTCCTACGGATTTCTTATTTCTATATTAAGCAGTTTCATAGCGCTACCGCAGGTGTTGGTTGTTCTTGTTCTGCTTCAGCTAGGTAACTCTTTATCTTGTTTGTGCTTCACAATGGCTATTAGATTTCTTATTTCTTCCTTGAGGAATAGTTTTCGGTTGCTTCCTACAGTCCACTAGTGGTCAACTGCAAAAATTCCTTTTTAGGGGCTTTAGACTTTAAATTCTTTGGTGAAAGAGCAAGCTGTTTTTGAATTTGCTACAAGGTTCCCGCCGTCACCTTTTCTTCACTCATTGTCTCTTTCATCGTCTCAAACTCGGATATGTAATTCTTTCTTCTGTCACCCACACACCACCTTTGTTTGCCACATCATCTGTTTGCTTTATCTTTCTCTGCCAAGCCTTATTTTCTTTTTCCTGCCTTGCTGTTTGCTTATCTGAAGATTGATCCACCTTTCCTTTCTTTATTGCTTTTCATCCAGGTCCCGATATTCTCGATAATTTGGGTGCGTCGTCGAGCTATATCCATATATTTGTCTTTAGTCGAGGGATCCAAGCCTATTCACACTGCACAGATTTGGTTGTTTCGACCACTTATCAAAGCTCAGTGTAAGAGTGCGAGCTGAAGGCTTTTGTCGAACAACAAGTCTCAGTACCCAAAATTCGTTCCCCAATTGGTGTCGTCGTTGGCCATTAGCGAATTGTTCTTTGCGTTCTGTATACCGGATCTCGTATTTTTCACCAGGAGAATGATCAGGCACTGGCTCGCTAAAATTAACAATCAGCAGCAAATCAGCTGGTCAGTGCCTGGATAACCACATGCGTTGATGTTCAGGACTCATCTGTGCGGATACATGGTAGTTTCATCATATTAAACAATCTTTACTGATTACAACTCATCATTGAACGGTTTCTCCAATTATAAGTTTGTGGATTTTTTTCCACAGTATAAGTTTCTTCTCGAGTTCATAAAGTTGAGTTCAGGTCAGAAAGTGTTGTCTTTTTTGCCTGTCTTTACTCTGTGTCATAAAGGTTCTGTTATTAGTTTGTGTATGAGGCCAAGTGCCTTAGTTCAGCTGATATGTATTGTATTTATTTGATGTCTATCGCAATACAGCTTTTAGGAGTTTTGGGTCAGCGGAAGTAGTGAAATAAAATTGTGAATGTGTGTTTTATGATAGTAGACTGTCGCCAGCACTTCGAAACAGTATGTTGCCATTATTCAACATGTACCACCATCATGATTTTGTTCATCATATTCATTTTCTTAGGAAATGCAAACGCATTCTTCAGCTCCTTGATCTTATCAATCCAGGTTGCGTGAATGATTTACTGCGCTAGTGCGCCTAGTTCTGGTTGACTCCCGCTTCATGGATATAACTTGTGTGTGGCCGTTTCTTTCCGGATGTGCTATGTCTTTCGATGACTTTAAGTGTTTTTTGATTACTTCATCCGCCCAATATTAAATGATAGCATGATTTTGCAAATAGAAAAGTTCCGAAAGTTCAACATTGATTTTGTTCACATCTGTGGGTTAGGTTATCCCATTTTTCCCACTGCGGGACAGGAAGTATTTCTTCTCGGATGTTTCAATTTTCGATTGAACTGCGGCATGGTGGCACCTGGTCGGTCATTGTGCGGATATTGTGCTTCAATTTATTGTATGTGGAGGTTGGATCTGGAGTTTCTGTAGTGGCTGCCAATTTTGTGAGTTTCATGGATTTTTTGTTCGGAAGGACTCTGTTTACGCTGCTAGTTATTTGCACTCCCATCTCCATTTACTCCCTATCGTGCGTGAAGTGCCGTCAAGCTAAATGATCATGGTGAAAGTTTTTTGGTACTTTTTATGGATTTGCTAGTTACAATCACATGATGTATGTTCCCAGAGCGTCTTTTCAAGGCTGAGCTCTAGCCATAGCAGTGGCCTACTCAATGTCAGAAGTATTTATGCTCGGTTATCAGTTCGTGATTACGCGTGGCTTTTGGTTCGGCGCCGATCGATGATCCTTGGTTTGTTAGTTTCGACTATAGTTGTTTTGTACATCCGAAACGTTTGACCTCATTGTAACGTTCTTGAAACAGTTCCATTATCAATTCCCTAACTGAATTGGTGTATTCTGCCATCTTGGAATGTTGATGACACATTTATCTTCGCTACAGAATCCACAGCGACTCAGTTCAGTTCATTTACCTTCAATGTTTATAGCACCGTGATTTTATCTCTTTTACAATAATCATTTCAGAAGCTGAGCAGAGGGTCTCGTGTTTCTTTCTGCTGATACAGGCTTTTGCTGTAAGCTTTTATTTGGCCTCCTCACGTGGGTCAAATTCTGTTGAAATGCTCTGCGTGTTCCTCAAGTTGGGCTTTTGTCAGCTGTAATCTCTTTAAGTTCATCTAAGGGCTGAATTTGCTTTCATCTTTCCTTCTTTCAGTCGTGCGTCAATTTCGGTCACTCTCTTCATTTCGTTTGTTCACATCTCGGAGGTATTTTAGTTTGAGGTTTTCACTAGCAGCAGCATTCATGACATTCTAGTTGTCAAGTTTGATTTCTTCTGGAAATTTCTTCTTTATAGGAGATCAGGTTCATCTTTTACAGGGTCAAATTTCTCTTTGCAGTTCACCAAAGTTGTAGAACTTCTTCATGTTTCTGTTTTAGGTTTACAAGTTCTGTGGAAACTTCGTTTGCAATTTTCTTCATAGTCTGGGAGTTCTTCTGAAACTTCGTTGTGCCAATTTTCTTCATGTCTGGGAGATTTCTTCTTTGCCCTGATGGAAGCGCCAGCTCCTCCTCCATGGCTATCCACCTTTCCTCTGCCAAGTTTTAATCTTAACAACAGCTTGTGCTTGTTTTTTCAGGCATGAAAGTGCCTCTTTCAGACGTCTTTCTTCGCCGGTGTTTCCTCTGTGAGCTGCCCTCTTCTCACGAATCAACCAAGACACTCATTTTCATACAGAGACTAAGCTTACTATCTGCACATCACCTTTTAACTTACGTTTTTTTCTTTTCTTTTTCTTGTATACATCCTGATGTTAATGTAACAACACGTTTTTTTGTCAGTTACTTCATTCTTTTAAGTTTCAACAAACATGTTCAGCAATTTGTGAGATGAGGAACTTGATAATTTCTTGATTCTTTTGTTATAATAGCCAACTCAAGCTCTAAGACAAGACGACCTTTTCAACTCCTTATTCCATGTGCTTCTGAGGAGGGTTGTTGTCACAGTATGTCAATGGGAGTCAGACAGCTCTACGTGCATAGGGAACCAATTGGATCTTGTCACAGAAATATTAAAGAATAATTATTATGTAAAATTACATAACTGGAATTCAATCTTCATGTTAGTATGCGGGATGTTAAATATCTTAAATGCATGATATTGGTTTTTACAGAGCATAGAACAATCTAGTTTTGTATTTCATTTAACCTCATGATTAATTAACAAGTTTGTTTGTGAAATACTTGAGATAACATTGAAAAAAAATCAATTTCATTTTATCGCGTCAAAGACCTGCCTTTTACATGAATGGTGAAAAAGTGAAAAAAAAGTTTTTACGTTAAAAATGAAGTTAACTCTGTAGTACCCTTTTAATTACATTTAGCAATTATTGTTTCTTGATTAGAGTTATTGGGAAATTGTGCAGTCATCACACAATCCCACCCCCCCGCCTAACCCATGTAACAAAAAATATTTAATTGCTGTTTATCTAGTAAGTCTGTCATTGTTCTTTTATATGTTATTTTCTACTCTAAATTAAAAAAAAGTACTATTCACGGCAGTGTAAAATGTGGAAGTTAAAAATAGATTTAGACAGGACAAAGAGTTTCGTTTTTGACAGAATTGAATGATAGAAATAAAGACAGATAAAAAAAAAAAAGCATCATAAATGGTACGGGTGTGGAAACGCTGCTTGCCTTGTAGATTGACGACGGGGATTTCAGGAGATCAGGAGGTGGGCACATCTCATTCGTTGCCCTTTGCAGGAAAGCGTGTGTGTTGACTCTGAGTGCGGAGATCCTGACAGTCATGACTATGACTGAAATTAAGCAAGCAAGTGAAAAGTTTTGGAGTTAAATTGTTAGACAAAACTCATATACCATAAAAAAATATACAAGCATATCAAGATTAAAATGTTTGTCTCAGCAATAGATTTTTTGATAGGGTAAAAGAACGATGATAAAAGAATTGACTGAGGGGAAATAAACTCATTTACAAAATTCAATTAAAAAAATTAGCCCATCATAATGGTTACTGTTGGAATACCGGCTGCCTTGTGATTGAACGACGGGGATTGCGGTAGGAGGTGGAGCACCATCTCACTCGTTCCCTTTCATGGAAAGCCGTGTGTGAATCTGAGGAGATTTGACAGTCATGACTTACGAATGAAAATTTCAGCAAGCAAGTGAAAAAGTTTCGAGTTAAATAGTGACAAAACTCTTAACCATAATTTTTTTTTATTACAAGCCCATTTCAAGAGGTAAAAATGTTTTGAAATAGAAGATAAATTTTAGTGGGATGAAGAGTTAAAACGATTATTACATTTTTTTACATTATATAACACATTTCTTGCCCTTGAAATCTGAATTATGTATATTGTTCATTGCCTGTTCTTTGTGTACTGATGTTACTTAGTTTTTGTTAGTAAATGATATATAGTTAGACATGTAATTGTGATTGTAAAGCGCATGCGCATTTCTTTTTGGTGTGGAATGTGCATTATACAAGAATTCAAGATTATTATTGTCATCATCATTATGTATTTTTATTATTATTATATTAAAGATTAGGACTGAGAAATAAATCATGCATTTAAACTTTAAATTCAAAATAAACATCATCATAAATGGTATCCTTGAATGGAATGGGTGCGCTTGTGATGATGATCGGAGATTTCAGTGTGGAGCACATCCTCACTCGTTCCACTTTCAGGAAAGCGTATGCGACTTGAGGAGATTCCAGACGCGGTCCATGGACTTTTGACTGAATAAGACAGCATGTAAAAAGTTGGAGGTTAAATAGTGACAAAATTCGTTCACCAATCAAAATAAAAAAAAATAATAAAATTTACAAGCCGCTATCCAAGGGTAAAATGTTTGGAAATAGAAAATTATTTTTTTTTAGATGGATAAAGAGATTTAAAAGAGACTGAGGAATAAACATTTACAAGAATTTATTAAAAATAAAACAGCATCATAAATGGGTACCTGGTGAAACGCTGCTGCCTTGGGATGGACGACGGGATTTCAGGCATCAGGGGTGGAGCACCATCTCACTCGTTCACTTCAGGCAAAGCGTGTGTGACTCTGAGGAGATCCCGACAGTCCATCGTTGATCTGAAAATTGACAAGCAAGTGAAAAGTTGGTTAGATAATGACAAATCTTATAGACATCAAAGTAAAAGATAAATAAAATTTATACAACCTTAATCCAAAGTTAAAAATGTTTGAAATTGAAAATTTCATTTTTTTGATGGGATAAGAGATTTAAAAGACTGAAGAATAACATCATTTACAAAATTATTAAAATAAATAAACAGACGTCATAATGGTACCTGGTAGAACGCTTGCTGCTGTTGGGATGAACGACGGGGATTTCAGGATCAGGATGGTGGGAGCACATCTCTCACGTCATTCACCTTCAGTGAGAGACGGTGTGTGACTCTGAGGAGATCGAAAAAAGTCGTGACTTCGACTGAAATATTAAGCAAAGAAGTGAAACAGTCTGAGATAAAAATGACATCTAACTCATACGTCAACAAAAAAAATAAGGCTATCAAGTTGAAAGCCCCTAGTTTTAGTTTTGGGATTTTTTGTTATTTTGAAAGCCTTTATGCCCCAAAGTCATACCCATGCATAAATAGATTTGAAAATGTCTTTAGTTTTTATTATTAATGAATTTATGCTAATGTCGGCGGGGGGGGGGGGTGGGAGGGACCCACCGAATTTTTTGAACCATATTTTTACATTATTGATATAAGTTATAGGCATTTCCAAAGGGCTTGAATAAGTAGTTTAAGGTTATGAGTTTTATAACTCTCGCGTTTCAGATGAATGGTATAACTGTGCGATAACATTAATGCCTTATTAACCCTTTGGATATCTATTAAATGTAAAAATATAGGTCAAAATCTCGTGGGGTCCCCGCCCCCCCCCCTGCGAGATATTCATTTATTAATTGAAAAAAACTAAGACATTCAGAAATTTATTGCAGGGTTATGGACTCGGCATGAAGCTTCAAATACAAAAGAATCCCAAAACTAAACTTGGGCTTTAAATGCTTTATTAATCTGAATTTAAAAAAAAAATGATATGACATTATGAAGTTTATATATATCAGATCGATAATGAGAAGAATGAAGTACTTATCTGGTAATATTTCTTGGAGTGACACATAATATTTTTATTAGACGTGTATATCATGCAAAGCCAGTTCCATGTCTAAAATGTTTAACGAACACTTTTCAAATCAAGTTTCTTAACAACAATAGCCATTTGGTTTTGTGCAGTACGCTTTGTGTTGATGCTTTTGTTATCATCTGTTCAAAATTCTAATCGCTTAAGAATTTTATTCCTGTAAATATAACCATATCAATATTATAGCGAACATTAAAATACAAGCTCAATTGCATCGCGTTTCACTATAACACGAAATCTTCGCGAATTATTTCACTTTCCGCTTTGAAATTCGAACTTACACGGAAAATTGGTATATGGACTAACGCCGTGTCTCTTACAATCCATAGGACGTTTCGAACCGCACAGGTCACACAAAACATCAACATAGAAAACTCATTTTCCGGGGTTACTTGTTTCATAAAATTATCATTGACAGTCAAATATAATGACAGAAAAGTAACCGTATCATGTCAAAATATTACGGTGGCTTATGAGTTTGTAGTAAGAATTACTCTCCGAATAAAGGCTCGAAATCTTCACTTTGAGCGATAACTTTGACTACAATCTCCGATTTCTGAAGCAGTTTTACGCTTAGTGCGAATTTTATTTTTTCCTTCCTAATTCACGCAGAAGTCCGTAATATGCGCCGAACAATGCCGAAAACACCACCGGCTGCGCGAAAGCCGAACGTTGATCGAGCAGACCGGAGGCAGAATCGCAAATCGGAAATAGCGGGCCGCTGTGCGAAGGACTTCGCATCACTTTCGCGAGTTTTTCAAAAACGCGGTTGAGGATTTCAGACTGCGATAAATGAAAAATACTTGAGTCATTTTAAGGGTGCAATGAATACGGAGCATGTTCAGAAAGCTTTAATTATTACACTTTTCACAGATAGAATTACCATGTAAATTTATTTCTGTGAATTGACAGAAACTTTTATCAATGGGAGGACAAAAACTTGGACTGTGAGTGCAGCAACATTTCTATCGTGTGGTCAACGGACTGTGGATGACGTAATGGAACCTTACTATTAGTTAGACCGTTGCATTGATTGGCGATACAACTCAGCGGTGATGTAGATGTTACAGTTCGTGTGTGGACTGAGGATTTTCCACTTGCCGATCGCTGTTATACGATTTTTGATTGCATACTGTAAAATGTGATTAGCTAATTTACGCATATTCACGAATTTTACGCTTCAGCCACGCGTTCTTGGAGGATTAGTTTTCGTTTTCAACAACCCGACAGGAAACGAAAATAGACCCAATAACGCCCCTCCCGCTAGCTGACACTGTTTCAGCTTCATCCAGTTCCAGAAACAATCTAATTACTAGGAATAACTATGATTTTCGCCAAGAAGAATGTGTTGCTTTATATAATTTCTTTCTTAGACGATGAAATTTTAATATTACTTCTACAAGGTGATTTTTCTTTTTAGTCCATTTCAAAATGAGAATTTGCTTGAGATAACACTAATGTGGAATGTGCTCGAAACGGCACAAGTGAACTTTTTCTGTGCACTCTTAATTGGTGTTGATTATGGTTTATCATTAATTATTATTAATAGAAGTAGTAGTAGTAGTAGTAGTTAGTAGAAGTAGTAGTAGTAGTAGTAGTTAGTAGATAGTGTCGGAGTAGTAGTAGTAAGTTAGTAGTTGTAGTCAGTGTAAGTAGTAGTAGTAGGTCAGTAGTATATTGCCATTAGTACTAAGAAACATTCTGTAATCTGTTTAATTTAATACATTAGTATAATAGTTATTTTATATTTTAATGAGCGATAATGTAAGAAAGTAGTTTTCTATTTCATCTTTCAATTATTATCTTCAAGTATTTGTATACTTTTATTGGGCTACATGTTCTTATTGCGGTTTACGATCGGCATGTTTATATATAGAGAGTGATCAGAGTGCATGTTCTGTCCGTAGGGAACTGTATCTTTGATTTGTATTGTTCATAAAGTACAAAGTATCTAATTCTACCACATTTGATAATTATCATTGTGACTGCGGACCACAACGCAAAATCTACCGTTGGAAAGGGTTTGCAATACTATTGAATTTGATAATAAATTGGCTTTGGCGGTATGTACAGTGACGTCATTGTGCATGTTCCTTTGTCTTGATGAAGCAAGTGTTGTAAATGGCGTTGTTATGGACTGAATGAAGGGGCAATAAATTGATATAGTTTGGACATCCGCAATGTAATGGGGTTTTTCCATACCACGCCAAACTGGGTAAATCATAAATGGTCCAAAAGGGGAAATTTATAAAGACTCTTTCCGCCGCTTTGATACATTGTTTACAGCATTTTCGGCATTATTGTTTTTAAGTTCTCTACAAGATTCATCGTCATTCTTTGCATTGATGATTTTGTGTCTATATATCTGGATGACATATCTACTGAAAATAAGTTTCCTTTACCTCTCCTCCCCCCCCACGCCACACCCCATAGCTTACCTACTTGTAAGAAGTGCAACATTCTGTATACATTTGGTAAGGCTTTGCCATAGGAAAATTTTACAGCTAATGTGACTGATGTTTACCAGTCTTTCAGCACGAGGTTTGTATCGTATTAGTCTCGCGCATCTGATCAAATGACTGGACCCCTTAGAAACACCAAAAATCGGAAAACCTTGATTTCTCCGATGTTGATATTCATGAATATAATGAATCACTAAAATGAAGCGTGCAATCTGGAAAATGAACCAGTTTTTCATATTTATTTTCCTTTATTCAAATGACAAGCAATTGACAAATAAAAGAAAGATGATTGAAAAAAAAAATTAGTTATGTTTTACAAGGGCAAAACACATTAATTTTACGCACTGTTTATTCATATTACAAGCATAAACGAGTTGTAATAATTTATTCTGTATCACTATACTACTCTCACAACTACTTTATACTATTTTACTTTTTCTTCTTTATTACCGCTGCTACTATTATATACTATTTATCATACTATATGGACTACTACTACTACGATATACTCTATACTATACTGCTTACTCTTTCTACTACGATTAGGAGCTTTCTTGATTGAAAAGTATGCACAATAATAGACGACAAACATTATTCGTTTGTTCTGTACAAAATCCGCATTTGTTTCCAATAAACTTAATGAAACGACACTACTCTTCAACTCAGTATTTACTAACTATATTATTACATTATATTACTTCTGCTACTCATGCGATTTATTTTTACATTACTAATATAAAATATTCTATGCTTCTAATAATGTTTCTATCAACCTATACACTGTAAAACTCCGTGTGAAAGTATATTACAGAAACGGGTTAAAATTCACAGACCTCGTGTTCCGGAGGGAGCACACAATGGTGTTAATTACCCGTTTTTGGTGTTTGAAATTCATCGCAGCCGTGTAAGTTTACAGGAATTTATCTCTCTTGGTGCGTTAGTCTTCCTTCCAGCCGCTATCAAATATATTTTATGTACAAACGTATGGTAACTTAAGAAGAGGCTGGAGCCAAGACTAATCGGAGTAAAGATATAATATTTTAGGAATTTCTATATCTCGACTAGGCCTATCTATCCTACCAATCTGGATTCTTAACTCTGATATCACCGTAGTGCGAAACCCCCTAACTCTAACCGTAGTAGATTTTTGCCATAGGTATAACACATGAAATTCAAAAATTAACCCTTACCCTAACCCTAACCCCTAACCTTAACCCTAACCCTGACTAACATTAGTCTTCCATCCAGCCGCTTTCTTATATCTTCAATGTACAAATGTATGGTAACTTTAAAAGCGACTGGAGCAAAGACTAATAGGACTTACACTTTGAAATGTACATATCGTCGCTGAATTCACGAAGTGGCACGCGCGACCGAAGATACGCGAGATCACTTTTCGAGTAAAACGCAAATAAAGATTTTATCAGTCTTTCAACTGCTCAATACGATTTGTTATGAAGTTAAACTGTATGATTCAAGCACAGATAGAAAGCCAAGACTCTACTCTTGCCTTACATGTCGAATTGTCCTCAAACTAAGTTCAAATTTTAACACAGTAAAGCTTCAAACGCGGGTGTCGTTTTGTAGAAAATGTTGCTTCAGCGTAGGAAGAATTCACGAAGTGGCACTTCGTGTAGAAAACAAGTACGATTTTGCGTGCACGAACCAGCACAAAGCGCTCGTGTCGCACTGTGGTGTCGCGCGCGCAAGAGAAAAAATTCACGAACCGGCACAAGGGCGCGCGCGCCGTTGAGTTT
>JZLH01S0186135.1:21272-36749 GCA_001188425.1 Eucidaris tribuloides | reverse complement strand
TTCCCTGGGTGGTGGGGGTGGTGTGGCTGATGGCAGCATGCTCGGTATCAGCTTCCAGCAGTCCCTACAAGACGATCCCCGGGGTGAGACGTGGCGCTCAGAGGTGTTCATCCAGTCCCTGGTAGAGTTCTGGTTCAACCAGAACTCGCTGCGTGAATCTGGGGAGAAGGGACTCATCTCACAAGTCAAGGTATTTATGTGTTTGTGTGTTTGTGTGTCTGTCTGTGTCTGTGTCTGTGGAGCTGTGTTTTGGTAATCTATGTTTGCAGAGCTGCCAACTTCTATGTTTTAATGACATTTAGTTTGTTTTTCTCATCATTAAAAGTAAGAAAATATGACTTTTCAATGGAAAATTTTCTCTTAAATGTCGTAGGCATGCTTATATGTAATTTACCCATTTTTATACCAAACTATTTTTTTTGCCTTCATAAAAATAATTTTTACTGTCCATCAGTATGTTTTGTGGTCAACAGAGGTTGGCAGCCCTGTGTTTGTGGGTCTTATCTATATTGTGCCTGTGTCTGTATCTCTGTGTACATGGGTGCTTGACTGTTTGAATTTATGTGTGTGTGTGTGTGTGTGTGTGTGTGTGTGTGTGTGTGTGTTTTGTGTGTGTGTATATATTATTTTCCCTCACAATTTCCACTACATTGAATTGTGCAGAATTTTGTTCAAAGTGCTTACATGAAATGATTGTCCCTCTTGCTTTGTCCCCAGGAAAACTTCATACCCACTCAGGACCATGTTCGCGTCGTCCGTATCTTGGTCAAACGTCTGCACTTCTTTGTCAACAGTGCAAAACCAACTCAGCACCTATCGCCATATCAGCAGTCCAGAGAATCAGCATTAGAAAACCTAAAAAGGTAAAGATAACAGCTCTTCCTGGTGTTACCCGTTGAAAACGAGAGACAAAGTATTTTGTTAGGAGGTCTGTGGAAAATGTGTGTTTCAACAAAATCAAACCGTCTTCAACAAGAATAATTTTAATAAAAGTTTGAAAAATGGTAAAGATGTGTTTAAACACTGCTTTGCAGTTTTAAACTGCTACTACTATGACTATTACTACTGCTACCTTTACTCCTACTACTACTACTACTATACTACTACCACTACTATTACTACTGTACTACTTCTACTACTACTACTACTACTATCAATACTACTATTTCCACTACTATCACTACTACTACTGCTATCACTACTACTATTTCTACTACTACTATCACTACTACTACTGCTATCACTACTACTATTTCTACTACTACTATCACTACTACTACTACTACTACTACTACTACTGCTACTACTACTGTTTTTACTACTACCAATACTATTACCACCACTACTCCTACCACTACTGCTACCTCTACTACTACTACTTGACTGCCCTGGTGAAGTTGGTCTGTGATCGGTAAGTGTGTCATATTCCTTGTATTTCCTTGGTTTCTTTTGTAGGTGTATCCTACCAGTCCTTGTCCACAAACCGTTGTATGCATTCCTGAGACATGGCTTTGACAACTGGCCCCTGGACTCATCTTTCAGACAGGTGAGGAACTATCAATTTTCCAAATCCTTGGATCAATTTTATGTCGTGGAATCCATCAGTTGGTGTACACACAATTGCCACACATTTAACTCTTGACATATTGCAGGCCAACTTTGCAAGCAAATAGTATCCTTTCAAATACTAATATGACAAGTTAGATGTGAAATTTAATTTCTTTCCGTTTGCACAGAATGCAGCCAACAGTAATTTCCTACAAATGAATCTCTTATAGCACAGAAATAGTTCACCATAATATATAGTTTGGTCATTGTCCATGGGAATTAATGCATCTTAATCTTGGTAAAGCTGTGACAAAATGATCAGGCCCGAAGGGTTGTTTAAAAGAATTGGATAAGAGATGCGTGATGGTATGGATTTCTGAGACTAATGTCATTGTGTTATTGGATACATCCTGGAATAAGATTTTTCTTGTGAGAGTGCAAATCCTTATCGCAGCACTTGGGTCTGTGGAATTACCAAATCTCACCAATATATCGTCGCTGAATTCACAAAGTGGCACGCGCGACCGAAGATGCGCGAAATCACTTTTCGAGTAAAACGCGATTAAAGATTTTATCAGTCTTTCAACTGCTCATTGCCATTTGTTATGAAGTTAAGTTGAATGATTCAAGCACAGATAAAAAGCCAAGTACCTACTCTCGCCTTACATGTCGAATTTTCCTTAAACTAAGTTCAAATTTTAACACAGTAAAGCTTCAAACGCAGGTGTCGTTTTGTAGAAAATGTTGCTTCAGCGTAGGAAGAATCCACAAAGTGACACTTCGTGTAGAAAGCAAGTACGATTTTGCGCGCACGAACCGGCACAAGCGCTCGTGTCGCGCGCGCAAGAGAACAAAATTCACGAACCAGCACAAGCGCGTGCGCGCCGTTGAGTTTTATGTACAGAAATGAATGGCGAGTTACGGCGCGCGCGCGCGCGCTTGTGCCAGTTCGTGGATTTTTTTACTGTAGATTTTCAGGCTCGTGGCTGTATTGCACTTTAATTATCTCTTTAATTAGAGAGAATTCAATTCTAAAATTTTGTGAAATGAAAGACCATGGCCAGCGACGATATAACAGAAAGCTTTAGATGAGAGTATTGAGGTAAACCTCAGCACTTTAAATTTTTTATGCATGAAATGTTTGCACATACTAATACTCAGTTTTCTGCATTATTATTTGATCGCATTTTGTTTTATTTTATTTTATTTCTAATCTAATGTCCTTATTGTAACACAGGTCAGTACCCCAGCACACCAACAAAGTGCAAGCAAAATATCAGGGATTGAAATTAGATGATATTGCTCAGTTGCCTGAGGTTTATCTGCATGGAGGAGTGCGTAAAGTTGATTTTGTTGCATCCTTTGAAATTATGCTGTATCTAGATTTCATCCAAAATTATATCAAGTCTATGCCATATCTGTCAATTAGCTGAGTACTAATTCAATTAAGCTTATAAAATGGTCATATATATATATATATTATATATGAATATATATATAATATATATTAGGCCTGGGACGAATACCGATTTTAATAATCGAATAGTTGACGGGAAAAGTAATCAAATTATTCAATTAGTCAGAATACAAGTAACATACGCAAAAATAAGCACATGGGACTAAGGACAAAATGACTATATATTAGCGGATGAAAAGTTGGGAATGAAAAACACAATAACCCCAAAGGAATGCTGATTGTTTTATCCCCGTAGCACATTAGAATTCTGATATTTGTTGTTCGCACAAATGTTTAAATGATAGAGAAAATGAATCGTGCATCAAGATCGCTACCCACCTTGTGCGAATGCGCCTGCAATGAGTGGCAGTGCGGGTTAAGTGTTCGACCCGATCCATCGCAAAACCGGAAATGGATATGCGGATATTTGGGTAAACCAAAATGGCAGCGCCCATGTCGACCGTGGCGCCGTGTACGATAAACTTCAAATAGCCGTAGAAGAATCAAGTTTTCGAATGCATGACGGCAATTTTCGGAAAAGTAATGTCAGCAAAGGAAAGAATATGTAAAAATTGATGGTATTTTGTCATTTCTGTTTTTCAAAACCGATATTTTAACTCTTCCTTTTGCGTTAGCAAAAAATATTTTCCACCGCGATGCCGCGGGGATGGTACGGTAATGGACTTGGGTGACGTGTCGCCATTTGGAATTCCACTGTTCTTGATCGTTATTTTCCATTTGAAAATGATAAATTTTGGTTCCGTACATGCTAAAAATGTTTCCCTTACCTAGAATATTGATATCTAAATTAGTTTTTTTCTTTTGTAAAACATTTAGTTGTTTTTTTGTATTTGAATTTCAAGCCAGTATTTTGACTATTCGCCACCCGGCGAATATTCGATTTGATTAAAAGTCGCATTCGAATACCGATCGGCGAAAAGGTATTCAATTAATTCAATTAATCAATTATTTGTCCCCGGCTTAATATATATATATATATTATATATGAATCAACTTTCCCTCATAACCTCCTGCTTCTAGTGCTGGGGCTAGGAAGATCATTGTTGTAATGTTGGTGCAGGGACAGAAGGTTGCGAGTGGTATACCAATTCCAAAAGTGTGGAGCTTATGACATTCTTGCCTCAAACTGACATTGTTACTCCCATTTGTGGGCTAGGGTACATGTGGCTTTCTAACATACATGTACATCTGCTTGTTGGAGTGTGGTTGCTTTTGTGTGTGGGTAGCTTGCTCCCACCCCACCCTTCTCACCTTTGCCTTTGTTACTATCTATAAACATATGTTTGTATATGATGGCATGCTGATTTATATGCATAATATTAATGATACAATGCTTATCAAGAAATTGATCTGGTCAAAACACATGCAGATATTGCTATGAACAACCTGGTGATAATCTGATCCACAAACATCAACCTGAGTAATTTATACCTCAGAGTTAAATAAAAAATATTTAATGATAAACTTCATACTTTTTAGAAGATTCACTGAGTGTAATATTGATTCCAGTCCTTACAAGATAATAAAACAGCATAAATATGTGACCCGTCACCATGATACCCTGATAAAGTCGCACACCCCAGAGCTAGGGAAAGTGGAAATTATCGTAATTGTTTTGTAAAATATGAAATTGAAGTGTGTTCAAAAATCAAAAGTTTTAGAACCTTCACACGTAGAAAATTTTTGTTATTCATATTCTTCACCCATAGTGTTTTGTTTTCAATTTTTATGTTTCATAAGATGTGCGAGTTTTATCAGGGTATCATGGTGACAGGTCGCATATATGATATGGATTCTTCAAAATTCATTTAACTTCATCATCAGGCATTAAAATGGTGAATTCAAAAACTGCTAGTACTGCTACTGCTACTACTACTAACAACTACTACTACTACTACTACTACTACTACTATTACTACTAGCACCATTACCACTACTTATGCTACTGCTATTACTATTACTGCTACTACTTCTACTACTTCTACTGCTACTACTATTACTCCTCCTACTTCTAATGCTCATACCACTACTACTACTTTACTACTACTACTACTACCACTGCTGGCACCACTACTAATACTCCTGCTACTACTACTACTACTTCTACTACTACTACTACTACTACTACTACTACTACTACTACTGCTACTACTGCTACTACTTCTGCTACTTCTACTGCTACTACTACTTCTACTTCTACTGCTTCTGTATGAATGTGTTTGTTTTATCATTCTTTTTTTTGTAAAGATTCTGGAGATGTGGTTGAGTTACATCCAGCCATGGCGATACGTAGAAGACACCACCAGGACTAGTCTGTTCAATAGGGAAATCCCCTCCCCACTAGGCCAGGGTACTTTTCAACCCAAAGAATCCAAGTCTTTCCCTGTGGATGATGAGCGATGGTGAGATAGAATTCCCTTTACTATCTGATTCTTAGAGTGTACAACAAAGCATTATGTGTTTTCCATGTGGATGTTTTAGATTATTTTCTGTCAGTTATGCAATTTAGTAGACATACAAGTCTTGTAAATAATGTATTTCCTTGGAAGGGATTGTTTTACTACCAAAGTTATGAAATTAATTCATAAATTAGTCACCCATTGATATCAATTCTGATTATTACAAATATCACAAAGGGTTCACTAACGTATATGTCATTTGAGATCTCATTTCATTAGCTAACCTGGACACCGTCAGGACTGCATCAATAAAATTGGAGCTAATTTGAGACATTCATATGTGAACATATAAAAGGTCTCACAAAAGCTGAATAAGGTGATCGGACGTTGAGTTAAGTTACAAATATAATTCAATATGCCTCACACATCATGAGAAAGAGATTGAACAAAATCTGTGTGGTGGTATAAAATTGCCAGACATGCCTGTCACAATATTATCGCATTATGCATACTTTCCATATACAGGCCAATGCTCCTTTTTCAGAAGTAACATATGTTCTTTACAATGTTATTTGCTCATTTTGATTGCATTTCCAGGTCAAGATTTGTGAGTGAAAATCTTCCTTTCTACACGGTGCTCTTCCAAGAACTTCTTCCAAGAATCTTCCACCAAGATCTCAGCATTCCTAAACAAATGCTCTCATGGTGTACAGAGTGGCCAAGGTCTTTGGACAACCTCATCTTAGTGATGTTTTAAAAGAAGGTAAGGAATGTGTTTCTTTTATTATTTGTTTTTCTTTCAATTCTTTTCAATATTTGTTTCTGTTTATTGTTATTTATTTACCACATATTTATTTGATTATTTATGTATTCATGTGTTTATTTATTTATATATTTATTTGTGTGTTTATTTATCTATTTTATTATTTCATTTGGTTAAAACATGTTTATGTAAGATGATGCAATCACTTTACAAGTAGCTGCTTTTCATTAAGGTCCTGTACATGATACAAAAAAGTTGAGGTAACAACAATTCTAAGAATACAACAATAAAAAGATTTAATTTCCAAACAAACAGTAATATCAGATTGTGTTTGCATAGAAATTATTATGATTCATTGATCATTGTTACAATAATGATACATGTATTTACATATAAAAACACAAAAGAGAGAAACATTTATGTGGGGAAAAAGAACAGAATATAAATTGCTGGTTCGGGAAAAACTCAAGCGTGCTTTACTGAAATAAAGAATTCAACTGTTTAGTACACACTGTAACCATGAAGCCTAGACAGACAGACAAACAGCATAATCACCCATTTGTATTAATTAATTAATTTATTTATTCATTTATTTACATGGATTTAGATATTTCTTTTCTTGGTTTCCTTCCCTCTTTGTTTTATTATTTTTTTAAATGGTTGTGCAGTTATGAGTTAAATATTGTATTCTTCAGTACAAACCAAACAAGATGATAGAAGTGTATGATTCGAACAGTCAACATGTTGAAATGTCTCAACAGATTGTTGTTAAATATTAACCTTCCCGTCCTACAATTGATACTGAGAAATTAACAAGAAGGAATTTTAACGAGTTAGATTTGCACCTGTGTTGATTCATGCATATCATTATAGAATGTTTACAACCTTCCTGGACAGGTGTTGACCCAAATTAAGAAGCAGAGAAATTTATGAGTATAAATTTGAACATGTTTCAGTTTGATGCACCATGCACTACCCGGTGTACCACGTTGTGTAGTGGCATCTTTTCTTTTGTCCAAACAAGTATTTTCTTCGGTTATGATCACTGAGATCAGAGGTTTTGATGCAGAGGCTGCACAAGTGCACAACAAAAAGACATAAACTTATAAAAAGTGGGGTGAAGCTAAAGTCGTTTCACACTTGAAACATATTTTTTACATAGTTTTGTTACCCAGGGCACAACGCTAAAAGAAAATTAAATAATTGAAAAAAGTGGTGGATTTCTATTTGGTACCCCAAAGTACCATTTATGTCATCATTTGCACCTGGGTTGATGGAATGTTTAGTTTGCTATTGTTATAGAATGTTAATAAATAACCTTCCTGAACAGGTGTTAGCCCTAACCAAGCTGGGAAATGTACTAGGAAGAATTAGGGCAGGGTAGATTTGCATATGGAGTGATTTATGCTCATATCAGGATACACTTATATAATAATGGATGGATGACTTTGAGGTGGACACAAGAAAATATTGTACGATTTGTGACAAATATCGGACAAGTCGAAGACGAGTCCGATATTTTCATAAGGAGTATAATATTTTCTGTGTCCCCCGAAAATAAGCCATCCAATATTATTATTATCTAAATCCACTAACAAAATATCAAATTAGAAATTCATCAAAATTCTCTACAAATCATCAAGTCTGCCAATGACAGCTCGCTGATTTTATTCTTCGTGAGACAATGTGTTATTCTTCTTATCTGTTAGAATTCACATATGTTCTCTTAATTTAGTAAATAAGGCAAAACAAGCACAGCAGAAGTAACAATATAATGTGATTCATTTTAAAAACATGGTAAGTTATCATGGTTATACGTTATTTAAATGGAAAACTGGATCAACTCGTTAGCCACACACATCAGTCAGACACTGACAAATACAAAAGTTCCTGGATGCGTACAACATTTTTCCTCACTGTACGACATTTTCCGATGTACCCCTCGTCTAATCGCAGCGCGTATACGCGCATTTATTTGCGCGCGGGATACGCATTAATATCACGGCGCTTGAAACCCCCTATTTAGATAATAATGTGTAATATGTTCAGTGATAATTTGATTCTTCTTGAGTTTCTTCACATTGTTTTCATATGCAACTGACGTGGACTCAGTTGATAGTGAAGTGACAATAATATCAATTTCTTTACCTGTCCACAAATTCATTGACTGCATTTTAATGTATTGTCACATGCATTTTGTAAATCCATGGTTCAGATGGGTCAGGTAATTTTTGGAAAATCTGGGAATTTGAAAATACTTTTTTCCAGAAGGAAAACGTTATGGGAAGTTAGGGAATTCATCACTTTCTTCTCAAAAGTCAGGGAAATCATTATTTCAAGATATTTAAAAAATGACCTTTGATTGGAAGCTTGGCTAGTATTGCTATGATGTATTTTTACTCACTTTAAAGATGGAAAATCAGTGAATTTTGATAATATGTAAGTGTCCGCACCCTAAAATCTATCTATGTTTACTTGTCCTACAGCTGAACAACATCTGCTGGACTTACTGGGCCAGTCTCAGGGATTCAACAGTCTCACCTCCAATCCCAGCTTTATGTCACCGTCACCATCTTCATCGTCGTCTTCACCCCTCCATCACAACACACACTCTCCAACCAATGCCAGGATCTACACACATCTATTTGAGGTGGAAAGAAATGGCTTCGTTTACAGACCCTTGTTCGGAGACCAAGGAAGAGTCATGGTAAGATAGTGAATATGCAGTGGGTGATTTCAAGTTCCGTGATGAAATATGGTGTTGGTGATTTAACCTGTTGGTTACGGGAACCAACCAGACATGCCCTGTGTTAACTCTAAGGGAAATACAGAATTTCGGAGGCACAAGGGATAACAACACCAACAGTAGCCAGAACACCGAACTTGAAATCAGATCTGGTATTGAGGTTAAAGCCCACATATCATATTGGTAAATCAGGCAAATTTTTCATCAATTTTTCACAAAATATGGCATTTCATACCAGACATCAGAAAACAACATAAAACCATTAGAAAATTGTTTATAATGACATGTGATATTTTAATTATCCAGGAGCAGATATCATTATGTACCTTTCCCATAATGGTCTTTGTCATGACCTGACCATGAGCTGGAGCCCATATGATATAGCTCTATCTAAGAAATAAAATAAGAGAAAATTTTATTATTCACCATTTACCAAATGATATCACAGGTCAGAATTTGCATATGCAACATTCGGCCAGCTTCTTCTGACATTGGATTCAGGTGTTGCTTCACAACTTGCACTTAAGTGGGATTTAGCAGCCCGAAGAGCTGTTGCAAATTTGAATCAATGCTGCAAAAAAAATATATACACTCCTGCTCATAATTATGGAATATTTTGTAGATACTTAAGTTCTTTCTCCTATATCGTCCAAAATTTTCAAGACAAGTGTTTATTTCACAAAAACGCAGTAAGTGAAGCAATTTTTAAATTTCATGAGATGACTAAAGTAAAAAAATAAAATACTTTTGAGCGCAATAAAAATTATATATTTATTTTGTTTTTAAATCCACCAAAAATCATGAAAAAAGGTATTAAATTAAATTAATTAAAAAAACAACACAGAAAACTGATAAATTTTGATCTGATGTCATTTATCATTAAATTAACATCAGAATAGTGTTTGTTACAAATCTAATAACGCGCGTAACCACCACGTGACTCAACAACAACAAAAACACCGCTATTTATAAACACAGGTTTTAGTGTCGAGTCGGACGCTAACAAAATGACTCAAAAATTCCTGAAATAACTTAGATTATAATTGTTTCACGCTGGGCGTGAACAAATATTAACCCAGAACGTACCGTTTAGGGAAAAATGGCAACTTTTAAAATGTTTTTTTAAGTATTCCATAATTATGAGCATGAGTGTAATATGCATTGATATCACAGTTTGAGTTAAATGAAATATTTAATTGTGGTTTATTTGTTTATGTGTGTGTGTGTGTGTGTGTGTGTTTATTTGTACAATGGGGTATTTGAAGGTCTGTGTGAGACTATCGAGAAATAAGAATGTGTGTTATGAGTAAAATGTGCAAATCACATACC
Organism: Eucidaris tribuloides; assembly: GCA_001188425.1. Classification (NCBI taxonomy): domain Eukaryota; kingdom Metazoa; phylum Echinodermata; class Echinoidea; order Cidaroida; family Cidaridae; genus Eucidaris; species Eucidaris tribuloides. The sequence goes on along the minus strand of JZLH01S0186135.1, from coordinate 26,487 downwards.
AAACAATGCAAGACTTGCTAGCCCTGCAATAGTGATACTATTAATTTTCAAGGCAAGCCATTCATCAACAAAATAAATTTGACAGGTAGCCACAAATCTCATGCTTGTCCTTGTCCCTCCCAGATCGAGCAGCTGTTAGGCCTTGTAGTCCAGGCCCAGATGACAGTAAAGACCATGGCTGGTCCCAGTCTGGGAGACATAACACAAGGCATATCGTCCTGGTTCACAGGGAGCAGCAAACGGTCGAGTCACAGCGTCCTCTTTGACGACATCGGGCCAGTGGATGCACGCAAGGCAGAGGCCTACCTTCAGAACGCAGTCCAATTCTTGTCGGATGTATTTGAGGTAATGGAAAGGACTTAACCATCTATGATACTAATAAATAGCAAGCAAATTTTAATTCCTGCTGGTTCACAATACAAAGTTGGAACAAAATAATATTTCTAATTTGATTTCAGTATTTCAAAAATTCCATTTGCAAAAATATGGTGCCATAAAACATACAAAATTTGTTGATGTTATATAAGATTTGTTTTATTCGTTATTTATTTATTCATTTATCTTTAATTTGTTTATTTCTTTATTTGTTTTTGTATTATATACAAATTTATCTATTTATTCATTTATTTATTTATTCATTTATTTATATGTGTATTTTTATTTATAAAATGTACTGGTTCTTGGCTAATAGGTTACTGTCAGAATAAGGGTTGATATTTGTTATGAACATATTATCAAGGAAACCATGGACCAATAAGAATACAAAGGGTTTCTACAATTAAATGTATCAGCAACATGGTATGCACACCTAATTTGACAAAATTTGTGTCACATGTTTTAAAGTCTAATTGTTGACCAGTTTTCAATTTCACTGACCCATCTAGACTTTGAAATCTACAATTTAAGCTGTAAACATGTTGGAATGTTCATCTTGTGAGGTTTTCTGTATTCAAACCATAGTTAAATATTAACTTTATTGAACAGGTGTTGACCCAGACTAGAGCTGAGAAATGTACCAGAAGGAATTTCAACTGGCTAGATTTGCACCTGGTCTGAGGTTAAACTGTGCATATCATTATCTTTGTAATGCATACATTTTGAATCCCTTCCCTTTTGCAAGGTTTCTCATGTGCTCCCACCAGCAAAATAGTCATGAATGAACCTCCACTGTGCAATATTTAAAGCCATAATAAGATAAAACCATAAGTTTCCCGTATCACAGACAACAGAAAATATCACTAAACATGAACAAAATTTAGGAGAAAGCAGATTTTTTATGTTACAAAAAATGCCAACAACAATGTTAACTTGATATGAAAATTTTAAACAAGCATAAAATTTGTTTACACAGTGGTAACCAGATTTGAGAAGGAAGGCCTGTGTGATACATATGTGAAAACTGTATGATATAGTTTACCTGTTGAAGACCATTTGATTTCAATATAATATTCTCTACAGGCTCCATCCTGAGATTTCTCGTTCTTAGTCTCCAGTGGGTTAAATGTTAAAAGTTGAGGAGTGGTGGTATAGTGCATTGTTCTGTGCGTTTCAAGCAGAAGCTGAGGTTTCATTCCCTCCACATTTGCTTTCATTCTACAGCAAGGCGATTTATCCACTTGGCTTCTCCACATGTAGGAAATAAATAGGGACCTGGTGAAAACTAGGTTATTAACCGTAATGCAGGACCCTCTGGGAGATTAGGGTTTGTAACTGAAGAGGCTATCTTGGGTTAATAAGAAGACAGTAGTAGTAGTAATAGTAGTAGTAGTAGTAGTAGTAGTAGTAGTAGTAGTACGAGTAGGTACCAGCAGCAGTAGTAGTAGTAGTACATGTAGTAGTAGTAGTAGTAGTAGTAGTACGAGTAGGTACCAGCAGCAGTAGTAGTAGTAGTACATGTAGTAGTAGTAGTAGTAGTAGTAGAAGTAGTAGTAGAAACAGTAGCAGAATGGGTGGTAGCAGTAGTATACCTGACAACATTGTTGCAATTGCTCGTATTGCTGATTTATTTTACAGAAAATTAATGTTTTATGAATGCCCATTTTGTAGGTGCCAGTTCCAAACCCAGAGGACACGGCAAACTGGAACATTGGTCGGATACGGCAAGACATCCATCTACCTCCCGACACGATGGATGGACAGCTGACACCTCTAGGAAGATATCAAGTAAGACAGCTTTACATCACTTACATCATTTCATAACACCTGCATACTGGCACCAGTGGCATCACTACTTTCTAGCAGTGTTGTGTCTGAGGCCGGCTTGTCCGAGGCCAAGGCCAAGGCCAAGGCCGGATCACCCGAGGACAAGGACAAGGCCAAGGCCGACCCACCCAAGGACAAGGACAAGGCCAAGGCCGGAAGGGTCGAGGCCAGACCGAGGCCAAATATTCCAATACAAGGTCGGCCGAGGCCAGAGAACCAGGAAAAGGCCAGCCATGCATGGCCAAATATTATGATATTATTTGGTGGCAAAGACCACAGATTTCAGAGGGACCCTAAATACCAGTCATTTCTTTGCCTAGTGCTGCTCTTTGCTCTGGTTATGTATCATTTTTCCACACCTCCATAAAAAACATACATGCTCATATACATATACATTGCATATACATGTACACTCATATAGTCCATATACACACACACCCACCCATACATAAATCGGAAGTCGTCCCCTTATGATCGGAAATGAGGGTCCCCGAAAAACAAAATCTGCATCTGGTACGATGTTTTCTTTTACCCCCTTCGTCGTAGTACTCCTCATGATGCTTGAACCCAAATTTAATGATCCTCAATTAGGCAGACATATTTATGGTACAGTACGGTTGGAAACGAATTCCGTGGAATCAACAAACGTGCAGCGCGCGTTAAGTTGTTATTGTTGTTGTTGTTGTTGTTGTTATATGTATATGTGTAGTGTTGCCAAATTATCGTAGCAACAATTGCCAGGGGATTGTTATTTTGATTTTTCATTTTCACAATTAATAAATCAAATAAAAATAAGAATAAAATAAAACTAAATGTTGATTTAATTTATTTTGAAGACACTCTACGAAAAATGTTGAACGTAAATTTTTTAAATGAGAATACCAAGAGATTGATAAACTGTAACGTAATGGCGCACGTGCAAAACATTTTTTTTTACAATACTAGTATGCATGCGCACATGCATTGCAAAGTCTCGGTCACGTCATTGTCAGTGCAGCTGCGCTGCATGAATTGGCTTTGACATCAAGAACATAATAGAAAGACAAAAGAAAGTAAGAAAGAAGGGCGTACTCATACAGGTGGATGGGCATACTCGACAGTCGACTCTCTCTCACTCCCTCTCTCTATTAGTTTCAATAATATTTTCTTTTTAGAAACTGACAACATTCGGCATTCGCACTTTCTAAAATTCTCCCGGCCTCGACCCGGCCTTGACCTGAGGATTGCGTCCGAGGCCGAGGATTAACCTCTGTCCTCGAGGACGAGGCCAGTCTCGAGGCCGAGGCCGAGGCCGGCCTCGAGACCCACAACACTGCTTTCTAGTACATCTTTCATGAGAAATGCTCAACCAAATTAATTTAAAGTTTTCATAAGAGCCACAGTATAATTTTAGTCAGTCAAATGTTTTCATCAATCTTTCATAAAGTAATTTTCTGCCACCCTAGACATCCGAAAACAACATTAAACCTTCCAAAAAAAAATTGTTTATAGCGATAAATTTGGAGGTTTTAATTATCAGAGAACAAATATCATTCGATGCATTTCGTATGACAAAAGAGTCGGTGGCCTTATTTTCTAAAAAAAAAAACTGGAAACATTTTAGGAGCTGGTGATTTTTAGGGCATTAATAGATGATAAAGGTCTACCTAAAAGAAAATAACAGAAAAATTCATTTTTCACTATTCACCAAAACATTTTGGGGGATTTAAGATATATCGTATAAGGAAGTAAAAAGGTTTTAGGATGTTACGATGTGCCAATATCATTTATCTGTTCGACAACAAACCACCGTACAAATTATTTCTTGTCATGACATGAAAAATTTACTGTGCATCTACAGACAGTATAACTAAGTAGAATTTGGAAAAAGTCAAAATGATTGCATAATTCATAGAATTTTTGTCAGTATGCATGTGTCGATAAAATTACACTTCAGGAAATTTGTACGAAACAGGAAATATCCAGTGCCTGGATTGAATACAATTTCTGCCATATCCGTCATTCTTCTTTGTTACGTTTGTTTTTCTCCACTTCTTTTACGAGTAGCTAATGAACAGGCTGAGAAGTTCTGATGTCCATTACCATGGTGACCCAGACCTTCAGCCAATCAGAAGCTTTGAAAATGCAACACTTGTACGAGCATTACACAGCTTATCTTGCCAGTTTAATGAAGCAGTAAGTACCAATTTCAGTGTCAAGAGTATTTGATGCACTATGCAGTTCCCCAGGGTACGGAGTTTTGTAGCGCTGTCTTGTGTCAAGAAGTGGTGCAGTTGTATAGTCATGGTGCAGTTGTTGCACCAGTGAACAGGATATGGACATAAACTGAAAAAAAGTCAATTGAAAGTGATGTTAAAGTTGGTATTTTTAAGGCCTTTACTGCTGTGAAACGCCACTGAATAAAATATTTTACACAAGAAGTTCTTCACCATTACAAACAAAATGACTGATTTCTATTTGGTACCCCAGGGTACCATTTATGTCATCATTTATCATATCAATTAAATGAGTTTAAGTACATTTACTGTATATTTTTCTCTCATTCAATTTCTGTAAATTTGATTTGGTAGATACGAAAAATCTTTTGTCTGAATCAGGTTTAGAAATGATGGTAGTATTTAGCTTTGATATCTTACGTAGTAGTAGTAGTACTTTATTGGAAAATGAAATGAATTAATGTAAATCAAATTAATTCAAGTTATTGAATTCTGATGTCTTACTGTCTGGGTTCAAAGGTCTTCTAATGTTAATGTTAATTACTTCATGACCACTTTTATCTAGCCTGCTATGGATAATATAAGTGAGATATAGGCCCCGCTTTTCTGGCGGCGGCAGTGGCATCAACAATAATGCCAGGGTAAAATCTTTGGGGAGGGGGCAAAAAAACCTTAGATTTTGTGAACACTGTTTTATGGTGCAAATATGCAATGGTGCCATAGTACATCACAGTTCAAATCTAGGGAGCAGGGTGAAATTAACTAAAAAGAACTTACCAACACCCTGGTTTCTTTGA
>JZLH01S0186128.1:5590-20590 GCA_001188425.1 Eucidaris tribuloides | reverse complement strand
AATCATTTTTTCGAAGAAAGAATCACAGTTTTGCCTATCTCAGGTCATTATTACAGTGTACAATTAATTATATCCATCGTTTGTATTGTTGTCAGCACACAAACAGACTTTAAATGGCCATTGCTGAGGCTTAATTCAACCTATTTGATAATGTAGGAAGGTAGCAAGTGATTTCCCAACAACAATACAATTTCTTTGATTGTTAAGAAAAATGTTTAAATGCACTTTTTTTAATTTTATTTTTTTATTTTTTTAGACCTGTTAGGTCCTCACCCCTTGGTTACTACCATTGTTGCTTGTCACACCAATTAATTAGACCACATTCTGTCTAACGTATATCCCCAAAACCAGTTCGGTGCTGGGAGCAAAAGGCGATGTATGATAAATCTAGGAAAATTCGTATGAATGTAGCGCTAGAGTGTGAGGTGTTGAGAGTGTTCATTATCAGTAATTAGAAAATCATGCGAGAGAAAACAAGTAATGCGAGTACAAAAGGAAACTTTATTTAATCCTGTAAATGAGCGTAACCGTCACAAACATATACCTGTATTATAACAATAAACGTAAACACACTGGAATATATCTATAAACTTATTTTCAGAACAATTAGAGATGCAAACGATATACGAACTTAGCGTAGCACATAGTAGTGCTTGATAACAGAATCAATATTCACCATAATTAAGGATAGTAAGGAAGCATTTCCCTTATACACGTGTAGTTAAATGATATTGATACCATTTTGTGACATAACTAACACGTATTGATAGAAAGTATACAATCAAGCTATATGTTAAAACTTACTACTTCAATTTCTGCTAAAATGAAATATTGCATTAAAGGTCAATAGCATGATGAGGGTAGTCCTCAACTTCGGCTGAAACTATTCTAGAAACTGTGCAAGGATTCTGCTGTGAAACTCTTGGGGTCAAAAGTTGGGGTCAATATCCCTTGTGGCAGGCAAATCCTGTTGTGTAACTTTCTATGGGATTTATTACTATCGGGGCTCGAGAGAAATAAATACTGGTGTTTTCATGCTTGATTCTCCTTGAGTAAACAAATTCAAGATAAATCCTTTTTGCCAGGAGATATAGTCCAGCTGGGGTACCTTTGGTATCTTTCAACCGGTTGGTTCGAGATGCATTTTTTTTTATTTCTCCCAATCATATCACTGCCCTTTAATCTTTCCGCCCATGCCATATTTCTTGATTAAAAGGATGTGAAGCTTACCGCCACTAATGATGACCAGAACTTTGTTCCCAATAATGTCATTAACATTTAAAAGTAAACGTCTCCGTTCAAATGTGCCGCATTTTAGGAAAATACGTGAACAAAATCATTTCCCAAAGTCATTTAAAATATGCTAACAAGTATCTAGATGAAAACAATGATATAATTGATTTTTTCATAAGATACATTATTATATCTCATTAAATATTTGCTTTTATCAGACTGCAATGAGAAGACTATCCACCTACAATTCCCATTATATAAGAGGTATACCTGAAGTAATATGTAAATATTTTTCTTTCATATTTGACTGAGCAGTATACATGTTTTCTGAGTATGTGTGCAATCTTTAAATCCTACAAAAATATAAGCAGATTTAACCATCACACCACAACACGATTCAAAGCTTTAAAATAACCAGCATTGCGGGATTCATATCTACAGTTTATTTAAACCATTTTTATGGTGTTATTCAACTTCACTTGTTTAGAACTTGTAACAATCAGGCAAAGCATTTTAACTGACAACAGATCACTAGAATGTACATATCCCATCTACAACAACCATATATCCTAAAAGATGATGTATAATTATTGTCATGCTATGTGATTAACAATTACACCATAGGTTTTATGCATTCAACCTAATTTCATAAGATATTTTACCTATGAATGCGCATTTACATTTGGATGAATACATACAGTAGTATCTTACCGGTACCCTCACCGTATCTGAAACGTGAAACACAAACTATATATTTTATATCATAATTTCGTCAAAAATGTTCATTATTCCACCGTACTGTGGTTCACATTGATGGTTGCACCACCCTATCTAAATAGTTTTCACACTTTTTCACAGTTTTCACACATATGATATTAGGTAATCAGATTCAGTTATTGTGTTTTGAAAGAAAAATATACAGATTGAAAACTCAAAAAGAAGAAACGACCGTGGACAGTAAATTTCTCAATGACTAATAGCGATATACATCAAAATACATACTATTCACCCTAACTTTCATTTACATTGTAATTAATCAATAAATCTGTGTATTGCATATACAATGCATAAATTCATGATGCACTCATCATAGCGACATAATTATGTGAAAGTTGAATTGAAAATATGAATTTGATTTACTGAACGTACTATCAACCAAAGATTAAACATCTCCCAAAACATCTGTTTAAAGCCAATGTATAGATTCGACAAATTTTGTAGCATTCATGAAAAAAAAAATCACTGTCCCTTCAAACATCAGAAACCAGCATCAAACCAATCAAAACGTGTTTATACCGACGTAGTCGTAGTTTTTTAAGTAGCACTACGTACATTACCTGTGAATAATAAATTGTGAGTAATTTCTCACCAAAAAAAAAGAGTTTCAGAACAGGCAATTTTTAGGACATTGCTAGATCATATATGTGTATCTCAAAAACACAACAAGAAAATAAATATTGTTTTTACCATTTACCAATTCGATATTTGGATTTTAAAGTATCAACCAAGTAAATATGAGAACATATACAACATGGTTAATTTACAACCTATAGCGAGCCGTTGAGATTTGACAATTTAGTAAAAAAAGTCACGTTTGGATGGAGTCACGAGTCAGGTCAAGTCGAAAGCAGTCAAGTTGCAAATCGAATCAAGTTGTTAATCATATTGCCCAAGTCAAGTCATGACCAATACCAAATCAGAAGTTTTAGCTAAGTCCACTTGAGTCAGTTGAATTAAGCCATCGCGTGACCTTCCTATCTTAGGAGACCCATTTTCTGTATAATCTCATACATTTGTATTGTGGTATTTGATCAGTTTTCATATTTTCATTGTTAGGAAGTTGTCTCGAGTATTCAATGACCACACTGGGCCGAAATTGTTTTAATTAACAATATATACTGTTTGTTGCATGAACGAAATTTCTTAATGTACTGTAGTTACCGTACATTCATCAAATGTATATCACAAGAACGTTTTAACGACATAAGGACGGCTGAAATGACGTCTTTAAGACGTCATTTTTCCCATTCTCTGCTATCAGGATAGGACCTTGCCGTTTTCTTTTCTACATTAATGACTTACCAAATGGTCTGGTATTCAAAGTTCGTCTGTAATGAAGTAACATAATTATTTGTATACAAATCATTGGTTAGTAAATTTAATTTATTATTTCTTTAATATTATTTTGTATTGTATGAAATGAAGTCCTAAAGACCCATACAATAAATACAATTCAAAACAAAGAGGAACGAGTGTATGTTAAACCTTAACCTCATTATATTGTTTTAAAGGGGTTGGGTGGGTTTCAATATCATGATTACCAATATACAGCAATTAAATTACACATATCTCTGAATGCAACAATAACCTTTTTTCGCTGATCACGGCGAAATGTCAGTTGTATTTATAATCTTCAATTTGGACTTATTTCCCACGGCCTCTTCTCAATAGAAATACAATAATAAACTAAAAGGAAGTAATATTAAATATCTTAAGTCTCATAAAATTGCCTAAAAGATTAAAATCTACTTCGGTAATCATCTGCTACTTTTTTCGTTAGGTAGAATATACTTAGAGAGGCTAAAAGACAAATTGAGTGTGTGGAGATCGTTTCATGAAATACCGGTTTTAAAAAATATCTCGGTCATAAAAATGATTCAACTCGTTTGTAACCATTGTAGCTGGATCTAATTCCATGTATGTATTTACGTAACTGTATGTTTCATCATCAGTTGCAGGAGTTTGGTTCTGATGAGAAGAGGGCGTTGTCGCATTGCCGGTCGCAATGACAGAAAGGCTGGTATCCTGTTGACCCAGCACTCCAAAACATTCCGGCCAACTTCCCTGCCATTTCTTCCGAATATCTGGGCGGCGCAAGAAGTACAATGCAAAGATGACGAATCCTTGAATAGAGTTGACGATGACGAAGATGACGTGGACGGACCAAGAGATTCCGTTGACCGTGGTTAGGTAACCTACCGCGCATGTCAGAACAAAGAGAACCATAACGCAGATGGCATTCTGAAGGCGGTGTACTTTCTCTCTTCTACCGATTCTATCTCCATCCTTCTTGGCATCAACAGCAGTTGTAAGCTTTCGGAAGACGAGGATGCACAGTATAGTGTTGATTAAGAGAATCAGTCCAATGGGTATGAGAAGCCCGCCAACCAGCGGCCACTGACGGAGAAAACAGCTATTGACAAAGAGGAAACACAATTCCTTTTTTTTTATTATAGCCATTGTCCGTGGATTAATTAACTTCTGTAAATTTCTTTTACAGGGCTACATAACGCAGTCACTATGGCACATTAACAGCCACGTGGCGACGTATATTATAAGTACATATCCTTTTTTGTCCTGATGACTTCGAAAGTTAATTCATTTTTTTACATTTACAAGTCAGATTTTGTGATCTTTGTGCACATTTTCCTTAACCTTGAACTGGTGTAAACAGAGGTAGTTATCTTTGCGATAACTTTGACTGAGACATCTCTTGTTCTTTTTACTATTAATATCATTATTGATTTGCCGTCATTACAAATGACAGGGCCTAGAAAAGCGAATTTAATCACTATTACGCATAGGCATCCGGCCTCATGAACCGATATCCATGTAAATATGTGACCACAACACCGGGTTTTCACCCTTCTCTTTTCGATGAAGTGCCGTGGGTTATTTTATGTGCTGAGGTGTTTCTGTCTCAACACGGGACCTCCGGATTTACGCCCTATCCCTCGGATAGGATGTTATGATGCTTTGTCATAATGCTTACATGTTGATAGCTATCATCATTTTAACATGTTTATTTTCATATATAAATTTGTCAAAATATATTGGTGAGAGGTGAAAATAATGTTCATATTGGTTAAATTTATATACTTACTAATCTTCATATCCGTACCACCGATTTGAAATGGCACCTGTCAAGATAACGACTACAGCGGGAACACCTGCAAGAGAGTTGATTGCATTGAATCGGTATTATTATTTCAGTATTTCAGTCAGGATTATGTGAGTGCTACCAAAAATTCCCATGCGCTAATATATCAAAGAAAGAATACTTAAATTTTGATTTTACATGCTCCGTTTCATTGTGAATAGAATCTTCACTTGAAGACAGCTTATCTCGTCTGTGCCCCAGAGTCGTAATATTTCCTATACATAAAAATTACTTTAATTAACGCTGATGTGTAACATCCCCTCCACTGACTACTGACACACATAGAGTCTTCATTGCATCATATTACATATTTCACACAATTTTTATTCAAATCCGACCAGTAGTTCATAGGTTGTGGTGATTACAGGCTAAAATCAGATGCCTAATGACCTTTTTAATTTACTTTTTACCTTTTAACGTACGAATTTAATTAGCTATATGTTGCATCATTGTGCATATCTAACCCAAAGTTGATTAAAATTCATTCAGTGGATATTAATTATGCTAAAGAGTTATTCTTGGACAAATCTCCTCGACAGACCGAAGGACGATTGCCATAACATCTAATACATGCTTATTACGAGGTATAATGTGACTAACATTTTGGATTTCCATGCCGGAAATAAACATTAAAAGGTGTAATGAAATTCGTTATTGTATAAGCTGGATAATCAAACCACGTACCCCAAGCAACGAGTATTGCTTTTAACATGAACCGAGGAACACGAACATCAAGGTCATTAACCACCATGAGGTAAATGTTGATGAGTTCAACGCTTATCCAAGTAATCGCCGATATTGTGAAGAAGTGCAGTAGTCCTGATAGTGTTGCACAAAGCCAATATGGCATTTCCACAACTCCGCGTTTTCGGTCCGTTATAATTATAGCGATAAAGACAACATACATGCAAAGCAGCGTAAAGCTGTAGCCCAACAGGATTTTAGATGGCTGGCTACGACGCAAATTTCTGAGGGGAAAGGTAAAAGTCATTTTCATTGAGGCTAGGAGCAGTGATTACAGAAGGAAAGAAGAAGTAGTTAAATAACGGCGTGTTTGACATATAGCGAATGGCCAATTTGGACATTTTCCCCTAAAAGTTAAGAGTCAAGAGGTGTGCCACAACAAGGTATGAGATGCAGTAGTAGTGTTTTCAAAGTTACCAAAATTCGGTTGTGAAATATTCAATATCACGGAAACAGATAGAGATATGTTTGTTGGCTTGTCGTACTGTACATTTTTATCAACAATTGTAAGTCACCTCAACAACAAAGTTTTATCAAGTTAGTTCGCTTGTCTTTGAGATACCACAAAACAGTGACGTCAAGATTTGACAAAAGGGAGAAGATTGTTCAGCATGGTGGGAAATTTCATTGAAAAATGCGCCATCATATACAATATTACCATTAATTCAATAACCATCTGTGTAACGAACAAACTGAGTCTGCTAGGTAACCAAAATCGATGCTTTGGGATAAAATTCATGTGCATAATGTTTGAAATGACAAGTTGATAAGATTGTCAAATACCACGTTTAGTTATAATACGTTATTCTATCTTTAAAAAAAATACATTCTGGTGCTCAAGTTTCGGGCCTTATTTTGACACGCACTTAAAAAAAAAAACCATTTTCAGTTGATTAAAATAAGTACACATAAATTCCCAGTCCCAGGCCATTGTGGACAAATGTCTGAAAAAGCTGCTTGGTTACGGTTTCTGCCTTGTGCTTTAGAAGTCTTGGAGCCATTTGTTTTCAACTAGCGACGTATGAACTATGACTCAAATTATATTATTTAATTTTATTACTCAGTTTTACCTCGCTTAAATAAGCACAAGAGTTGAATGAATGTGACCTAACCTATAACTTATTACACTTAGAATTGATCTCGAGAACAAAGCCTGTCAAGACAGCGCACTTTTCAGACTGCATGGAGAAATTTTCATTCTAGTACATTTAGAATTGAATCTTATCCGCATTCAAATTCATTTTGGAATTGTCTTTTATCCAAATCCGTTCCATTCATTTTCAAACCAAGGAATTTAGAGTATAGAAGTATGTAATCTAAGAGTTTTACTTCTAAGTATGGGGATGTGTGAAGAAGGTGGACTTGAATATCTGAAGTGAAGACTTGGTTTTCGACATAACTGCTACAGTTACAAAGGTAAAATTAAACGAGCATGAACGTGAACGACAGATAGCCTTACTTATTTAGATTTCCCACCAATGCGTCGTTCTACAGTGATACCAGATTTTTAGTGTAAATACTTTAACCTCAAGGGAAAAATCGGATTTTAACACAGTATATTGCTTCACACCTGTTGCAAAAATGAGCTGCCATAGTGACGAAAAGGCCGAGCATTGACAAGGTACAACCGATGTAGTTCAGTGTGTTGTACGTAGTGTCGACACCTGTGAAAATTGCATTCTGTAGGTATTTAAACAAAAGTGAAGGATTAATTTTTAATTTCATCGTATACAGATCGTGATATAAACAATAATCACAAGCTATTGGTGTAAAAACTTATCAAACACGATAGAAATTTACAACTTGTATCACTGATTTATTATTTTCTTATTGTTTGATAAGTAATATATTAGTTATTATTTTTTGAAGTCAATTTTTAAGTTCTCAAATGCCGTTCTACTTTGTACGGTGTTCTGTAATGTGGAACAGATTTTGCTTTAAACGGCTCCGGCAACCCGAATGCATGATGACGTCTGTTGATGTCTATTGGTCTGTTTATCACCAAATCATAATTACTTCGTGAAACTATGTATCATATATTATTTCTAATCATTTATATAAACATTTTGTCTGCGCGATGCTAAGCCCCACCTCTAAAAAAAACCACCAGATCATTTTTAATTCATATCGCAGTTGTGATGTCATCATCCTGTAACACTTTCGCTAAACAATAGACAAGAGTTGTGTTCCTGCACACATTTGCTACTACTACGTATTCATGCCTATAACATCATGCTTTTTCATGCAAATATTTCTTTCCGACATGGCAATGATTATTCAAAGGACAATGTGATGCTATTGTAGGCAGGTGTACATAACAAAGAATGTGGAGGCATATAACCCTCTCTGTTCTTTAGCTCCAGCTGTTACAGGATGAGATCACAACTGGAATATAAATTATAGTTGATCGGGGGGGGGGAAGGTGTGGATTTGTATCGTGCAGAAAAAAAAAGTTTGAAAATAAATGATGCATATTTTGACGAAGTAATTAAAGACGAATTGGCGTTAAAAGAAGTCAATGTGCATTTAGGTTGCAGGGCCGTTTCAACTGCGTAGCATGTTATGCATGTTTTAAGCATTTCGTCTTATTAGCTTCATGCGGTTCAAAACAATATCCACGAAATTAATATACCAGCTTCCTTCGAATCCAATCACCATTATGACCCGTGACATATTATATTCTGGAAGAGATTTGAGAATACAAAAGGATCTGCGAATTAAAAAAAAAAACACTTTTCTACAACTCTTCAATGATGTTGTTTCCCTAGAGATCTTATTATCGAGTAGTGTAATTGGTTTTCTGTTAATAGGTTAGTGACAAATTGGTTACTTGTCGAACTTGATTACAATATAATGCATACAATCTTGGCGGCTAAAATAATGACACACAATCTGTAATCCAAGCACAATGGAAGATGCGTTCTTTGTTCCATGAGAATCTTGTCCTAAGATAGGAAACACAAATAAAATTAACACAAAACAACGTACATTCATTGGAACACTGAAATAATGTGTATTCAAACTTTTTACCGTTACGACTGCGAAATTTGCAAGATGGTCACATTCACAAGTTGTTTGATATTTTGTGCTAGTGCTAAGTAGACGGCACCCATCTGTCGACCACTTGCTATGAGAATAATCCCAGAAAACGCACTGCGGGCTGATAGCTTCCTGTTTTCGAAACCAAAAGAAGTTAGAAAAAGGTCAATAGTGTCTCTGTGTCTCTATATTCTGTTATCTGGACGCTTATAACTTCTGACTGAGAAGACAGTGATTATTATGCTTGACAAAAGTTGTGCAGATCTTCGTATCACTGTTCGTGCAACAATTGAAGCATGTTAAGTGTACCAAGCACAATTTTCCTTCATTACTTATCTCAAGTGGTAAATTGGTTCTCAACGCCATTAAAAGAACATATCAGCAGATTAGGGTTATTTGCGTTGTTATTTAAGGGTTAAGGTAAACGTCAAGCTTTCACCTGTAATTTTATTTCAGGTGATATTTTGCGCTCAACCTTTCAAAAACATACACATTTAATTCTGTTCTGTTCACTGGAATTGAATATTAATGTATTTTTTCATAAGAAAACACCTGCAAGATTTCTTCACAGGTGATTTTTACCATTGCATATTGGTTAATGTGCTAGGCATACAGTAAAACGAAAATGTGAAAATTATGAAGATTTGACGTCTGTACCTCTTTGTTTGCCAATGAGATCGTAACCACAGTGTTAGGATTTCTTGATACCCCTTCGCCTAAACTCGCAGACACGATGTAAGTGCTGATATTCCCGTTTTTGTCTGCACTGTGTTGCTCGTTTGAATCACTAAGGTTCGAAACGAACAATTCATCACTATGAAAAATTGTGAAGGCGATGTAATCTTGTGTGTTCATCTTGAGACCCCCCGTTATAACTCCTGGGGGAATCACGATAGAAGCCATCAGTGGATTTGACACAAAGTTTTCGAACTCTAGGGTAGAGAATTGTCTGATGTCATTGTCACTGAGCTGTTCGTGTGCATTGCCGACGAGTGCAAATACCAATCCTGAATTGATGTGGTCCGATGATAAATCAATTACCTTGGGGTAATAATAATAATGATGATGATAATAATAATAATAATAATAATAATAATAATAATAATAATAATAATAATAATAATAATAATAATAATAATAATAATAATATAGATACTACTACTACTACTACTACTACTACTACTACTACTACTACTACTGCTACTACTTCTAAAGTCTTATCTACCCGCGGTATCCTCTTCAGTGACAAGCTCTGTTCTAACAGAGGGCCCTGCAACTATTTTCCCTGGTCACTGCGATACAGTTCTAATCTGCACAAAGATGTGCACCATTTCTACTCCCTGGGGAGTACTCCTAGCTGAGCTGCCAATGAGGGGCATCAGAACAGACAAGCTAAGTCATTCTCACCCTGCCAGGTACCCATTTATACTCCTGGGTGGAGAGAGATAATGCAGATGAAGTGCCTTGTTACTGAAGGGTAATTTGAAAGGGGATTAAGATGTTATGATAAACAGATGTTTTTACGAGGAGAAGATAAAGATTCATCACGAATTGTGTGACTTGTCAAGTTACAATAACAGTAACAATTTGAGAAATAGTTCCATAACCGTTTTCCATTGAACTTTTTTTTCATAAATACATTGGTGTCACTTAAAAAGTTTGAATTGAAAACTTAGAAAACAATGTGGTGCATTCCAGTTGTCATCTTTAAAAAGAATTGTCTCAGAAACTGAAATATTTTGTAAAGATTTAGTCTTGGATTTCATCACGATCGTACAGAGCAAAGGCTCTCACCGACGACGTCATCCTCTACTAATTTCAAATGCTTATGCACATGAAGTGTACATGTTAAACAAATTCTGCCTCAGTTTGCATTCAAATAATCCCGACCGAAGACGAGCCTCCATAATGACTCCATAATTAATGCACACTAAAAAATAAGGGTACGTACAAGGTGCAACTTTGCGGAAATAGGTGCAGAGCAATTTCTGCCGCGGTATTCGAGCAAATCTACACCTTTCACGGCTGATCGCTCGCCCCACTCCATCATGTTTGCAAGTTTGAACTTATTTTTCTTAGTGTGTGTATAAATTTTGAAATGACACAAAATATTCAAACTTTGACGATTTATCTATCATTCTGTAAGTTTCTCTGACATTCTAAGAGCAATACAATCACAAATTGATGTCATTACTTCTGTACTAAACCAAGTCATGTTCTGCAAATATATAACCATTGAAGATCTTAGGAATTCTTTAAAGCAATGGAAATTACCCTTTGTAATACATTTCGTCATAAACAGACAGATGTGGGTAAATTCCCAGGAATACCTATCAACATACGGGTGCCAGATGCTAACCAAGCTTAAGAGAAGAGTAAGAACAACCGAGACGTACACATTCAGGCATGCAGCTGAAGAGGTGAACACAGCCTGACGCAAAACACATTTTACATTATGTACCTGGCCGGGTATTTAGTATAAATAAAGTATAGTCTTCTTTACTCTTTTGTGTAATAACACAAATTGTACCTCAACTGCCAACTTTGGCTGCACCTCCTTGTATGGGGACGTTATTGATAAATTTAAGGTCAGTAGTATCGATTCCAGTGCCAGTGTAATTCGATTGGTTGCCGCGCCCACCATTTGCGCCTCTTTCAGTTCCATGTGAGCCACACCAAACAAATTGTTCACGATCGCAACTGCAAGGTCAACAATCTGCATGAAGATTGAATCGAATTTGAAGAAATAACATCAGCAGTGCACTTGATAATATTAACACTATATTTGTTTTCATGGAACCATAATTCGACCCTCATCTACTGAGGGCTTACATAGCACGTATGTGTTTGCATTTTCATATATCTTCGTATACAATAAAAAAAAAAACTAATTAATCCGAACACACTAAAGAATACTTGTTGAAAATGGGAACGATTTACCGATTGCCAACGAGAGTCATATCACGACTTTCTTCAAAAAACTGCCCCCCATGCTACAACGCCGTGCGGAAGATTCAGTGAAATCGGTGAAACGTTCCCAGTTTCCAGACATCAATTTAGTATGTGTTGCATATTTGAGAGTAGATGAATAATACCAATACATCTATAGTCACACCTTCAGTACACATTTTTGTGTTTTTCTTTGTTGTTGTTGTTGTTTCTTGTTTTAGGCAAATACGCTAAATACTAAGCTTTATGGGATATCCCTTATAGTATCTACAAATAAAGTAAATCAGTCAATCAATCAAGCAATCAATCAAACAATAGATTAATCAATCATTATCGTCTAACTCATAAAAATAACAAATTTGTATCAGCATATCATACCTCTGGAGTAATATGCAGTAGTTTGGCCGTCTCTTCTAGGATGCTAGCGGAAGCTTCAAGGCCCGTAGACGTTATGTTTGCTGTGTTACGAGTCAAAGCTACGACCCGATTTAATGTAACTAGGGGATCATCTCCCGGTAGTCCTATGATGTGCTGTACAAGTTAAAAATGTTTTACATTGTGCACTGATGATATTAGAAAAGTGATTTTAATTTATCAAATATAAAAACATCGATTTCCAAATACGCAATTTATGTTATAAAAAATGAAATCTACATATGTCAAATAATTAGAATATTAATGAACGCACTTTTCTTTTCTTTCTACAGTATTTGATCTTAATAAAGCTAAAAGTTATACCTAACGTATAAGAAGCACAGTGGATTTTATCACTTGTACTAAAGAAATGTTGCGATCCATAGTCTGTCAATCTCATATATTCCATGTGCTGGGTGGTGGTTTTATCACCCGATACCTATAGTTGACGTGAAAGTAATATGATTGCCATCTGCTAGCTTACCCTTTTCTGGTAAAAGTTCATTTCCCATATTTGTGCTTTTTCTTTTGAATGTATACTTTGAATGCCCGGCCGCACCGTACACATTTCCACTGTACACTGTTATGTCAGACCATGTAAAATTGTTGACCTCGATTTTGATTGAAAAAACCAATCGGGGCGGCCTAAAAGTCGCGCCAGGCTGACCGTGAAAAATTCTTGACCTCGGTTTTTGATGAAAAAAATAAATTCGCTGCTCAACAACCTCCCCCCCCCCCTCCAACTGAACGACTTTTCGGGCGCCAGGCTGACCGTGAAAAAAATTTGGACTAAGAACTTGGCCACAGATTAACACACTTTGAAAATTCCTGGGTACGCGCCTGGGTTCGAATACCAACAGCTCTTGTATGCATCATCGTAAAAAAAAAGAAAATGCCATTTTTCATGGTCAATTCACAGTTCATCTTGCAAACATGACATTTTCTTCTTTTTTAGTGGGGTGTATCTGAATCATTGCTTTATTTTTGTCTTTCTTGTCACAGAAATGATATTAGGTTTTCTCTGAGCATGCTGAGAATTCAATACTTGGGCACATCAGTTGAGAACTTCTGCAGAACCGGTCTGTGAGGCATTAAACGTTGACTATAAGAACACATTTCTGTGCGCAAATGCATTTTTGGCCAATTGGACAAAAGTGGGCTGTGCTCACTCATGCGTGAAATACTTTCAAAACCAACAGTGTCATCAGATAGCTTAGGTCCAAGGTAACATATTCATATAAAAGAAATAATCTCAAAATCATGAGAATTGTTTTAAATAATTTTTTTACTAAGTGTTTACTTTTTGTCGATACACACTGTATATCGATCAAGACTGCCTTTATCGATAGTAATCGTCTGCTCGTCACAGTTACCGTAGTCCCACACCCTTATATTCGTGTAATTGTTGGTGTTTGAACCGTAAGAGGGCGGCAGACGTTCGAAAAAATATATTAATTTCACCAGCTATGAAAATATAACAAGCTAGTAAAATATAACATTTACGATCCTACCAAAGCGCATCATGTGACGAGCTGTCGACTAATCACAACTTCGTAACTGTATAAGCCATCTAATATTCAGCAATAACCCATACTCAATTCCAGTATTCTCTCACGTGTAATTTTGAGTTATCAAACGATCAAATGTAATCAGTGTTATATTAAACATCTAGTACAATACCTGTAAATACAAAAGTTGTTCATCCACGGTGAAATTACGTCCACAGTTATCTTCTGGTATCCATTGGCACGCTGTGATATGATCCCCTTGACAAAAGGCCCTTGCTATTTGAGTTCCACCTTGACATACGATTGAGGAGATGAGGTTAATTTTACCCTATTGAAGAACTTATATGCGCACGTGTTTGATTGCTTGAAATAACACACCATCCTAGGAGTGTT
Source organism: Eucidaris tribuloides (assembly GCA_001188425.1). Lineage (NCBI taxonomy): Eukaryota > Metazoa > Echinodermata > Echinoidea > Cidaroida > Cidaridae > Eucidaris > Eucidaris tribuloides. The sequence continues at coordinate 6,370 of JZLH01S0186128.1, read as the reverse complement.
TGTTTAGAAATAATAGATTGATAATCAGTTAGGTGTATTTGTAATTTACACCTTAACAGCATTTAGTATGTCCTTCTGCTTGTACACACAACAACCACTCAACGAAATTAATGATGGGGCTTATGGTAATAGTAGGACTAGTAGAAGTAGTGGAAGTTGTAGTAGTAGCAGTAGTAGTAGCAGCAGCAGCAGAAGTAGTAGTAGTAGTAGTAGTAGTAGTAGTAGTAGTAGTAGTAGAAGAAGAAGATAGTAGTAGTAATAATAGCAATAATAATGCAATTATAATAAGTGATATACAGCGTGTATCAAAAAAAGTAGACACTTAGAAAAAAATTATCAAAAATTGTTTTCGTGATTTTGAGATTATTTTTTGGTATGAATATTTTACCTTGGATCTAGGCTATCTGATGACACTGTCGGTATTGAAAGTATTTCACGCATGAGTGAGCACAACCCGCTTTTGTGCAATCGGCCAAAAATGCATTTGCGCACAGAATTGTGTTGTTATAATCAATGTTTAATGCCTCACAGACCGATGCTGCAGAAGCTCTTAACTGATGTGCACAAGGATTGAATCCTCAGCATGCTCAGAGAAGAGCTAATATCAATTTTGTGACAAAAAAGACAAAAATGAAGCACTGATTCAGATATACCCCAATAAAAAGAAGAAAATGTCATGTTTGCAAGATGAACTGTGAATTTAAAAAAAAACTGCATTTTCTTCTTTTTCAGGGGTTGGGGTTGGTAATTGTATCTGAATTAGGCCTATTGCTTTATTTT
>JZLH01S0186114.1:27400-47044 GCA_001188425.1 Eucidaris tribuloides | reverse complement strand
CAGTAGCTCAGGAAATGAGATTCTCGGATCCACTACTCATGGCCATGGAAAGAAGCCACCCATTCCCTAAATATTCTACTAGTGAGTTTATGTAAAGGAATTAGGCCAAGATTGGAGGTGTAGTCCTCAATTTAGGACACAATGCTCCAGAATCAAGTATACAGTTAAGTTCTGCTGTGAATTTCATGTCAGACATTCTCTCTTTAATGTACATTTAGAATCAGAAAATCTTCTATGTGACGGTGAAATTTACTGTGTGTAGCTTTCTGTGGCGATCAATTTCTATCAGGGCTAAAATTAAATTCACAACTGGTTAAATGTAATTGCTTTTTAGTACATGATGACACAATTGGAACCCTGGGTCACCATTTGTTGAATTATTATTCTATTCTTTTAGTACTGTAGCCCCGGCCTACAAAAACTGTGTAAAATTAAGTTTAAAGTGTTGAAATAAGACTTTAGTTTCATTTTCACCCAGCTTTCATAATTGTATGATCTCTTTTAGTACTGCGCAGCCTCGGCAACATAACACTGATCTCAGTGATTCATAACCAAAGAAATACTTTTGTGACCAAGAACGTACTACACAATGTGGTATAACCAGGGTACAATGAACAATGACCCGGCGTAGCGTTGGTGCATCATATGTATCTCAACGTGAACAAATTCAAGAAAAATCCTTCCAGCCTGAATATTACACTCCAAACCAGTGCCATACACTGTTACATTGTATGTAGTTTCTTAGTCAGTTTGGTTTTCAAGGCATTTTAGACTTACCTTCCAATCATATCACTGCCTTCGTAGATGGTAGTCATCATTTTTGTTACATCTCAAACAAACATCCAGGTTAAAGGTTAATGTAACAAACGTTGTCGTCAAAAATATCCACTAGATTTCCTCAATGTTTCTGTGCATAGCCTTGATTTCTCTAGATGCTATCAAGTCTTAAAAGCCTTGCACCATTAAAAACCACCAGTCTTTTTTGGACGTAATACTATCCTCTCTTAGTCTCCGAATTTTATCCTTATTTGCCGAGGAGAGCTAAGTGGTACCAGACGTAAACGCGTCCGAAACTCGCCTCGATAACGGGAAGAAGATTGTTTGACTTGCAATTGTATCTGAATATCCCTCTACGGGAAAATTCACTGGTAATGTGTCCTCACAACCATTCCTACACATCACATTTTGTATTCATCAATCAGTAAGTGGGACATGGATTCTCTGCCCGAGCTTTTTTGCAGAGAAAGTACGAGTAGGGTGTGTGCCTATAAAGATCACAGAAGAAGCTTGGATTATTTGACTTGATACAGACTGTGAGAACACTGGATTCTATTAAGGGGTTTGCTTTACAAAAACCATTCACTGCTGGAAAACTGTATTGGATAATCGTGACCTTGTTCAAATTGATTTGGCAGATTCTTCAGAAAATGGTGTTTCAGTCGAGTAAAATTCAGCCCGTTCGAGCAGACTAAGAACAAGATATCTCAGGCTGTTATATTAAAAAATATTAAAATAAAATTGTCTCCAATGGGTAAATAGGTATTGAGAATTGACACTCTTACTTTCTAACTTTCTTGCTAAACACACTTCAATAATGCATCTCATTGCAAGTGAAGTGTCTTGATGGACATTTCATAAGACTACATTACTTTGTAGATGATGGATTGAGTATAGCTACAATTCTTTGGATTTATGATACCGCTTGAACATACATGTAAATATGTACCTTGTTATGTAAATTATATGTGCATTATAAGACATATCACATCAAGTCATCACATTACAAGCTTTGTGACTTTGGGGATGAAAGTTATGCTACATAATGATACATAACGATTTCCAATTAAATGCATTCTTATGTCTTCTAAAATATTATCAAATTTCCACCAGACAAGAGACAAAATTACAGAAGGTATTGTATGATTTGTCTTTAAGCAGAACAAACTCAAATGAACAGGATAATTTCTGTGTTACAGGTGCAAATTGCAATACTAAACTTCCTGTAGAGTTTGCAAACACCCTTCCACAAGAAAAGAGTAACTAATTGCAAGCAGCAAGGTAGTAAAAATTATTCACTGATAGACTTAAAATCCCTAGGTTAAGAATGAGGTTATGTGTCATATAAATTGCTATCACCCACATATTTAAGGAAATTTACCACTAATTGAATTATAAAACATAATCACATTGAATCACAACCGCATTTGTGAACTTTCTGGTACAGGTTTGATAAATTTACACAAAGGCAACCTGGATCTATAGAAAAATCCAATAACTAAATCTTCTAGGGTAAATCTGGTTAATATTGTAAATTCAATGCTCCAAAAGTAGTAATGGCATGCCTGCTTTCTGGCACAAATACCCATATATATTACATTCCTCTGTTGTCATTCTGTATTTGTACAAGCATATGAATAGATAACATAAAGCTGCAAACGATCGCGGTCAATATTCGCTAAATTGCACAACAAATCAGTGATGCCTCTCCTTTGATTGCGATTTGCATCTCTTCCTACAAACGCTCTTTTCGGAATCTTACGACGGAAATAAAACGGCAAAAGGTCAACTTGTTTTCCGCCATGCCTCACATTCCATGATTCGTCTTGATGGGTTTCTTGTTACGACGACAAACGACTCGCATCCCGGCCGCGTCCCACTCCAGAAAGCCGGGGCATCCAGGCATGGCTCGTCGTTGCACATCAACCACATCGACCCCAAGTTGACGGGCACTGGCAAGTGGACCACTCCACGTCCTTGACAGGTGTTTGATAAACATCGTAGTGGACTAATTGTTTCACACACCAATGGCTATCGTCTTGGCAGTTGCCATTTACGGCCACGGAAAAGTGTAATTTGATGAGTGACAACATTTCAAGATTGGACTTTGATTATGTGAGAGAAGATGCAATATTTTGTTTGTTTGTGTGTTTTTGTTTTGCCATCACAGTTGTTCCCCCCCCCCCCATGTTGTCAATTTTACTTCAATCTTTTCAAACAAAATCTCAAATCTTCTTGTTTGCATTTGAACAATGTGTAATTGTGTATTTTTAAAAATATAGTTTATAGATTGATCATCATTATTGTTATTATTATCATTATTACTATAATTGTTATTATCATTACTACTTCCATTGTTATTATTATTACTATGGGTGTTGTTGTAATCATCATCATCATTATTATTATTAATATTATTATTATTTTTATTATTATTATTATCACCATCATCATCATTATCATGATCATTATAGTCATTACCATTATTCTACTTATTCTTCTTATTCCTATTCTTATTCTTCTTCTCATTATTCACCCCTTAAACAAACATCAGGCTTTCAAGTGGACCATGGTGAAAAAGTAGGAGAAAAATAGGAGCTAAATTTAGGAAAAAGTAGGAGAAAAGTAGGATATAAAGAGCTAAAAGTAGGAGAAAAGTAGGACATGCACGGGGTTTTGATTTTGTTTTTTTGTAAGTTATAGATTTTCAGCCATGCAGGATGTCAGAGAAGTCCAAAAGTCATCATGCAATGCGTTTGGTGGAGAGTTCCCATCCATGTAGTAATATAAATGCAACGTAGTGTGGTTTAACTTGGTTATATGCAGACTCTGGCTCAGGTGCGGTTCTAGAGCAAAAATGTTAGGGGGGCTAAAGGGGGGCTTGACAGAGACATGCGAGGGAGCAAAGCGACCGAGCGGGGGGAGGGTGTGGGAGGGCGGATACCCCCCGTCCACGGTAGGGACTTTTTAGTTATATTTTATTTATCTTTTTTTTAGCTGCTGAATAGGGGTGGGTTGGCCCTAGTATGCCTCCTTGCTACGCCAGTTATATTTTGATGAAGATTCAGGATTTAAAAAAAATGTTCGGGAAGTGTGTGAAAAACCGTAATTGGGTATTTATACTTGCGTGAGGGCAGAGGACGGGTGTGGGATGGGGAACCCACAGCAAGAAATTTTTGAAATACACATAGCAAAGACATGTTTCTAAGCACAGTAAATACATATTTTAAAGGTATATTTATGAAAATTATTATAAGGATTGTTGTCAGGATTTCAAGAAGATGTACAGTAAGTAGACCTATGTGAAAAAATGTAAACGGGTAGTCGAGGGAGTGAAGCGACCAAGCAACAGTAGGAAATTTTTTTGAAAATATGTGTTAAAAAGAATTGTTTCTGGGCATGGTAAATACATATTTAAACATATTTTATTACTTCTTTCTATCAATATTCCATCTTTGCTAGATCACTTCAGTTTATATATTAATATTTTCATTGTAAAACATTTTTTGTCCGAAAATTTTTTTTTTGGGGGGGGGGGCTTGAACAATTTTGGGGGGGCTCAAGCCCCCGAAGTCCCCCCGTAGAACCGCGCCTGCTCTGGCTGGTAGAGAACCCTTTCTTGTGCTGGAGAGTCACACTTTCTGTGAATACCTGAAATGACTACTCACTACTCTAGCATTTTATATGATCAATAGCATTTTTTTATTTTCGTGGGGTTTTTACAAAAAAGTAGGAGAAAGTACAAGTTTTGGGGAAAAAAGTAGGATAAGTAGGAGGAGAGTAAAAAAAGTAGGAAAAAGTAGGAAAAGTAGGAGCGCTTGAAAGTCTGAAGCATAGAGTGCTCACAAGATCAAATTTGGCATGTTTTATGTAATCTGTGATTGTTTTTTTTTTATTATTCCATTTTTGTATCACTAAATCTTAAAGTGCACAGTGAAACCATAAATGTACAATACATGCATTTTGTATGTTCTTTCAAATTATGACCTTGTTTGTATCTCAGCAATTAGTGTATCTAATCTGAGGCACAACAGCAATTCTGGGTATCTGGCTATTTGCAGAACTGAAACATCCTTGAAACTGAAAATACGTAATATGTGATACAAGACCAATTTTGGTTCAAAAGAAAATAAGCACGTAAATTACCAACAAGAATGGAAAAAGCTCCAGCACATAGAAAATCACCATGATCGTGCAATCATAAAATGAAGGTGAAATGTAGTGCACGTAGAAGGTGAATAATTGTATTTTCATTCTCTCAATACAATGTCATGAAAACAAAACATGAAAATTGTGTGCACTAAAGCACTTTCATTTTTAATGAAATTTTCAAAATGACTAGTGGGGGGGGAGGGGTAAGACCCAATAATTGCTAAGCCAATAGACACAGTGATATCTGCTAAGACATCAATTATTCAAAAACTATACAATGTAATTCAAAACATTACTGCAAGGTCTGATGTTGTTTGTGGAGTTTGAAGTGAGAATGCTCTACTTTTTGAAAGACTGATGAAATTGATGGAAAACCATCTACTGCCTTATAGGGACATACCCTAGATTCTGTGATGTTTTATCTTATCCATTTCCACCACAAGTGGTACCAAACACAACACTTTTTATTGTCGACTGCTACTTTTTAGAATCATAAGTCAGTGCTTCTAACACAGACAATCTAGTTTATCTGTTCATCTGATATGGGCCAACTCAGTTACCAATAACAGCCCCGAGTCAAAAAATCCACATACTGATGTTCTGCTTGCGTATATGTCTGCAACACAATCACATTATTTCACCAGCAGCCTGTGATATTTCATTATTCAGATTTGGTCACTCGATATTTTCTCACATCAATCAATTTCGAGATGTTTCGGTTGTAATCCGATCGGATTTTGCCGTCTTTATAACGTGATTTTGAAACAAAAAGTGGCCGAGTTACTTACAGCGCCATCTTTTCCAGGGAAGCTGAAAGTGACATCTGGACCGTGTCTGCGCGGAATCTGTCGTAAGGCTTGAAGGAGACGCACGGAATGCCTTGGCTGGAGAAAGATGGGAGACAATAAGAAAAATAATACAATATAAATTAACTCTTAATGTGTCAAAGTCACAAATAAGCACCACACAATACATACAATTTCCATAGAGCTGTAATTTCCCTGGCAAGTTAAGAGCTAAAGACACTATTTAACATTGTAGAGCTGTCAAACTGTAATACCTGAGCTACATTTAAGTGCTTGAATGGACAAAATGAACATCCTAGAATACAAAACTTTGGATAGTTATGCTGTCACTGGCAAAACATACATGGATTAACATATGACATGACTTACATGTAGGCATATGGTGTACTCTTTACACATCCATCTATGGTGGGGGATGAACTTGGCAAAACTGAGTACTCATATGTTCATTCTTTTAAAGCACTTAATGATCATTTTGAAGTTAAAAAAAAGAATCAGAGCTTTTTGACCATATCAGAGACACTCATGTCATAGATAATTATGTACCTTAGAGTTTCAAACTGTGATCACTGTTTAATTATGCCCTGAACATTTTGAACATGTTAGTCGCTGTGGGTAAAACTCCCTTTTCACATGCATTTCAAACCAATTAATCAAAATAAGGATTTCAAAAAAACTGATAACTTAAAATCATCTCCTCCCCTCTATCCTTCTGCCCTGACTACATGTATCTACAGCTGCATTACACAGAGTGGATGATAGCAGCGTCAGCATTTTCTGACTTTTATAAATTGATAAGACGAATGTGACCTTGACATATTGTGTGGAAAGCTGCCTGTATCTGTTGTAAAATTGAGCACATCATTAAACATTTATTGAAATGTTGAGCAAGCCCCACATATGTGGAGTTATGTGCCAAAGGCAACAGTTTGGAAAGCACGCTTGAATACTTAATAGCTTATCTATTGGTCCAAGTACTTCAAAACTCTGCTTGCTTTGTATGTAATTCAGTTATTATGAAACTGAAATGTGAATATAACATGGGATGAAAGTCTACATACCAAATCAGAGACCTTTGAATAATTTATCCAGAATTCCATAGCTTGGATCAATTCATTTTTTTTCAGTCATGAAATTTTGACAAAATAATACCAGTATGGTACAACTTTGTTTATAACATTTGAATATAATATTCACTTTAAAACTGAATAATAATGAAATAAACAGGTAAATTATTCAATCAAATTTGTTTCAAAAAGAAGATTTCTAACATGTTTCACAAATGAATTTGGTTATATGAAGCAAATAAGTGTGATTGTATACATAGCCTGTAAACACACATGTACACATACACACATACATGACATCAACAATTACTGCATTAAATCTCTATGTTGAGATTAAAAGTACATGACACATGCATAATGTTGTATAATTCAAGGACAAATTTTTTGTTCATATCATTCATCTCATGTCAAGTTTTTTTCTTTTTGGTTTGAAAATTCATTACTGACTTGCTATAGACTCTGAATTGATTATATATCTTTAACATTCCAAATATGCACCAATGATGCATCAGATTAATCAATATCATGGTATCGCTCCTGCAGCAAAGGTCAAGGTGTCGTGTTACAAACGTGACGTTTGAAAAAAAAACGTCGCGCTTGTATCCAGTGATGGTGAAGATGGAATGGGGTACAGTCAATGCAGAAATCAATCGTTCCACGAACATTAGAGGCAATTACCGCAATGTGGGGTATCCAATTTCCCACTTTTCATGTTGATCAAATGCGCAGCTAATGTGCCTCTCCATTCATAGGGTGCACACCTGCAAGTCGCAGGTGTTAAATCCTGTCTGTACTTCTGCCATTATGACTTCATATCTTTTAGTGACCTCAGTATACAATGATTTAATAGTGTCTGATTACACCGTGTGATGTGGCAAACCAAAGGATTGAAAAATAGAAAATGCATGTTGTTCAAACAGAAAAACGTGTTAAAATTGGTTTGGAAATTAAATGAAAGGGTGTGAGGTTTGACGTAAGCCATTTGAGACTAAAATGAGATATCTTGTGTTGGGGTTCATAGAGAGTGTGTGCACAGACAGATGGATAGATGGACGGACGGAGAGACAACCCAAAAACATGATTCCTCCATCAACTTTGTTGTGGAAGCATAAGAAATATATGTACAACTTAAATATACAAAGGCCTGATAAGCTAATTTGAGGCAAAGATGTTCAACAGACGTTGTCATTTATCTTGTCAGATACTGCAATAACTTCAGGTGCAATTTCTCAGTCTCATGACATAAGAGGAAAGATAAAAAGCTGAATTTCACTGATTAAAATGCCATTTCATCTAAAAAGTTCTATCACTTCATGGTGATGTGACGTATATGTCTTTAGTTGCCTAGCATAGATCTTGTGTTTGTCTTCACTTGCATAGGTTTTCCCCCTTTATGAGTTTGCTTCCTCGGAATTGAAAAATTATGGCTTTGGTCCAAATGAATCTTTAATTAAAATGTGTGCATCACAAAAATTCATCCTACATGTTTTCAGGGACTTCCAACTGATTTCACAAACACACAACATATCCATTACATTAATGGGGTTTTTTTGTACCAATAAATTGATGTAACATTTCAATAATATATTCCTTTCCTCCTGAATTTGCCTGAAGCAGCTATGTTTTCCATTTCTTATATTTTCCTTTTTACCTGATCCATCAATTTTCACCATGTACTTATTGGAGAGTATTTTTAAGAAATGTTTTGACATGGATATATAAATCATCACTCTTATCTTCAGGCAGCTACTTGTTCATTTCTCATCAGACCTGGGCACACTTATTATTAACACTACATTAAACCACAACCCTCAGGTGTAGGTATAGTAATTTGAATACAGGGAGAACTGTGATTTTCCTTTCTCTTACTTCTTAGAAACTTCTTAAATGTCTTAACTCTCAACATGACAGAGTCACAGATACGCACCATACAATACATACAATGTCCATAGAGAGCTATAATTTCAGTGGCTCATCAAGAGTTAATCAAATGACAGTGAAACAGTGGGATAAACTCATGTGAAAACTGTCTGGCACATTGCAAAGATATCAAACTGTAATTTAATCAGAATTTCCCAGAAATTATGAGGTTAGTTACAATTCTAAAACAGATATGAGCATTAGTGCATTAAAAGATAAATTTATCAATCTTCATCTGCCTGCAAAAAAAATAGACTTCATTTTAGGTTTTATCTCATGAATGAAAGTGTATATTCCATAAGTAGCACTGACACACACACAAACAAACAAAAACACACACAAAATGGGATTCTTTTCTCAGTTTCATTATTGAAAGGGAACTACATTACTATGTGTATATTACAGTGGACATATGCATACATACTTAAAGGGAGAAGGCGCCGGCAACTAACAGGCATAAGTTAAGAAAACATTTGAGTTCTTGCCAACCAATCAGATCGCACGTACACATTGCTGAAACTGACCAAGCATGACCGATGCATGCCACCCGACGTGTGTTAGTCACGCCGTAGTAATGTATGCACTGTTTGAATCGATAAGCTCCTCCCCCCTATGACTGTTTCTGCAAAATTTATCTTAAGATAATGCTTGCAAAGACATAAAATAAACACAAATTAACTAATTTATAGGGCCTTTCTGAGTGTGAGTGTCACATAGTAGCCCTTATTTAGGCTGTTTTTATCACCATATACCGTAATTCTCACAATACTCTCGATGCCTCTTTATTTCTTAACTTATGCCTGTTAGTTGCTGGTGCCTTCTCCCTTTAAAGCAGACTTACTGTACTGCTATTTCTTTGCATCTCTCTACAACCTAATTCTTAAAAATACTTTGTGGACCTTCAAGGGGAATGGTATTTCTCTCTCTCATAAACACTCTGCTATGAAATCCACCAGATTTCTATATGCTAACTGCAACCCCCCCCCCTTCCCTTTTCCCAATAAGCCTCAACACATAATTCCCGTTTGTTCCAGGGGCTTTCTCTCCATGACACATCGCAGGATCATCCCTCCTGCTTAACAAGATCAAGACCACTGTCCTTTAGAGCGATATTTGAAACCGGCACTTCAAAATTATTGTATGCCACCATACGTTGCCATCAATTTAACCCATTTTATCTCCATTAGCATTCCTGCAAACATTTATATGATGGGAATGACCTCCTTATTTTTGAACTAACTCTCTCAATACATAATGAATGATACTGGTAACTTGATATACTTTTGTGCTACGAACTACAGACAGACTTTCTCCAGCATTGCTGAATATCATGTTGCCTAATATTTTGTTACAAGGCTACCATATGTCCATTAATGATGATTAGGAATTTAGGATTATGTAAAAAATGTAAAGTTAATGGCATGTCACAGATTCTATTATACTTTATGCCAATGCTTTCACTTTTCCTGCTCGTAAGGACAGTCCCACTAGAAAACCATCAGGACTTTTTTTTTATTATTCTTTTTTACAGGAACTGACCTACATGTAAAATGAAGTTCTGACAAACATGTAGCAAAAAATATTGTATGTTTGAAAGTTCTAACTTACAGGACTGTTTACAAATTATGTTTTGTTAGTTTCTATTTTGCGCTTGGCTTTGTAAGAGACTTTGCATCCTTGCTTTCTATTCGATTTTCTTTTCCCTTTTTTTTTGGGGGGGGGGCGCTATGATATGATCTTAACTACACAAATTGAATTTCACATATTAATGATGTTTCACACAGACATAGTTCATCTTAAAGTACACATTGCCAGACCTCTCAACCTTTTTGACTGAAAAAATAGTAATGATTTTGCTGAAAAATAGGAAAAAATAACAACATTTAGCATATGGAGTACTTCATAAAATCATCAGAAAAAAAAGGAAATCATGTTGAAACAAGAGCTGGGAATGATCAAAATTCAGATTATTTCTTTCAAATTCGTAATAGTTGAGAAGTCTGTGCTCTGCAAACGCTGCTCATCCTACTATATCCCTTTAACCTCACTAAGCCAGAAGCAGTGTTATTTAACCACCTGCGTGTATATTCTTAGCTGCACACGTGGCTGTTTTGAATTGGGAAATGATTAACACGGGCACCGACTGGCGGAAAGAGCACGCACGGTACCCCAGGCCTTCACGTCTAATTCAAGTAAAGCCTGTTAACCTTATTAACCCGTTGGAGACGGTCTGATTTTGCTATAACACGCATTCTCTATAGACCCCAGCCCAAGATATCTCGTTCTTAGTCTCCAACAGGTTAAAGAATTTCTTCTCTGCTTGAGTGGCGGACACTGTAATATCAAGCTCTAGAAAATAAATTTTTAAGTTACTGAGCATTAATTTTTCAGTTGCTGCCTCAAATCAATCAGTTATCTTCATTTGATGTTGACTAACTTTAGGCCGAAGTTTATATAAAATGTTAAAAATGGGGATTAGCAGCAAAATACAATTGCTGTATTATTTACATAGACCTACAGTAGTTATCTATTAATGCCCTCAAAATCACACGCTATAATTTTACAGAATTGTTTTGTTTGTTTTGGGGGTTTTTTTAAAGAAGTATGTTATGGGGGCACCCATTTTTTTTTACTGTTAGAAATGTAGCTAGCACATACATCTGCTCGCTGAACATTTAAGAATCGCTGTATGTCATTATTGACAATTTTCAGTAAGTTTGATGTTGATTTTTTAATGTCTGCCATGAAAATACCATAATTTATGAAATTTGTGTGATCAAACAAAACTACACACGTTGGCTTAATGTCCAGCATTCGTTTCAGCACTACACACTGTATCACTGTTTCACATACAGTATTTTTGGCATTTCACACCTCTGTCCAACCTAGCATATCAGGTAATACTGTCAAATGCTGACGAATAAATTATGATGCTGAAAAAGCAACGAAAAAATCCAGTGGGATTTTCGTGATTCCTGCCCCAAGAATACTGATCAGTGGCACTTTTTTCTTCCCCCACAAAGGTCAATGATAGGTGATATGTGCACGACAAGGAATTGCACCAACGGACAACCGTACTATTCTTGTCCGATGCGCCTACGCGATGTAACAAGAGTGGTAATATCAGCGTGTCCATGCATACATGCAGGGTTTCCATGCAGGTGTTTGGTGGGCAATTATAGATGATGACCACTTAGGATAATTATGACACGGACAGTGGTGAGTTGGCTGGGCAGTGTGGGTTCGTACATCCAGCACGCTTTGGTACAATATGACAGAAATCTTCTTTTTTGAGAACGAGATATTGTTCCATCCTTCATAGCTGGGGGGGCTTCCAAGAGTATAACAAAAGATGGGTACCTTCATCTTTGTATTACTTTAGTTGAAGAACCTGGGTTACTGCATCATCTTTTGATGTGCTCGAGAAGCCCCCCAGCTATGGCGCACATCTAAAATGTGCTCGAAAAAATACAGGTCTATACCTACATTATAAAACTCTTTTGCTCAGCATTCATGTCTAACATGTTTCTCCAGATGTGACATCTCTGCTTAACCCTTTACACACTGAATTTATTCTGACGGGATAATGACAATTGTTCTTTTCATATTTTCTTTGAAATTTACTTGTCTTATTGCAGTACTGAAATTGGTAATTTTTCTATAGATGTTATTTAGGCACACTAGTTATTTTTAAGTATCTCCTGTACAAAGGTGAAGGAGAAAATTATTATGATTGCTCAATTTAATTGTGCACAGATGCAACATTCGCACACAAAGGGTTAATGGGCTCAACGAGTCTTCCCACCGCAAATACTGGATATTCACTGATATCAGCTAATCAATATTAACATCCTGGCCTTGTTTTTGCAGACTTGCCTACTTCCTGGCCAACTCAGAACTAAAGTGGCATCATTGATTTAATACAGCCAATCTGTTTCTAACTTTATTATCTATTTTCTTTCTTGTTGTTGAATTAGCTTTGGTCCACTTATGAGAAAGGTCCCATTCCAACAAACATGAATGAAACTCTAACTTTATCCCAAGTGCAAAACGAAACAAAACAAAAAATAGTGAAAAATTGTGATTGCAAAATCATGAATAAAACAGCTTTTCAAATATTACACAAATACGCAAATGAGATATCGGAAGTGAACAACTCAATAGATTAATCGTATGCCAAGTAAAATCAATACACACTCAACTTGGTTAGCCTGGATGTAATAGGAAGAATTACTCAAATCCCTTCACTGATTTTAATTTCATCAGCAAATAATCTTCAAATTACTATTTTATATCTGAAAATTGCTGTACCAGAGCCCCCAATTATTTATTCCATTGTTTAATCATGAATAAATATCAAGCAAAAATCTCAGATCCTCTAATAACAACATTGGCCTGAGTAGTTACTGAGTAACACTTCAGAGAGTGACAGGACTTTCAACGTATCACCATCAAAAGAATTGAAAAAATCTTCCATTGTCAGTTAGACATTCTGTCTCCATCCACACTCTAAACAATGCTTCCAAATTCATTTATTTCATCATTCCTGGCAGTTTTTGCTGGCTTTTCACTTCCATTTATGTGTTGACCTCATAAATCTCCACATATTTGCAGTTACCTCTTTGCCTGATATTTCAGGTTACATGTTAGTTCCCTAATGTTTCATGGAAATGCTCTGAGTCTCGTGAGAAAAAAGTAGTGATAGAATTGCATTGTACTGTACTGTACTCAACTGTCAATAACATAATTCAGGGCTTTTGAGATTTCCATCTATCATGAGATTTCATACTGTCATCTGCTAAATGTATTGGCAGATTATGATTTCCTGGGTTCTAGCCAAGAAAGTGCAATATTGGTGTATCATTGTTAATGTTATATTCATGTTCAGTGAAGACAGTTGTTCCTTTGAGCATTCCATGAACATTTATGACTTGCAACTAATTTTTTTTTAACAGTGAGTCAACCATGCACAATGATCTTACAAAAGAGAGGTACATGAATACATGTACACATATCATATTCTGTGTACTCCCTAGGCATACAAAGTTAATACTAGGATTACCGAATTGGGCATGCACAACTTCTTTCCCCAAATAATATTTCAAGCCATCAGAAGTCCACTCAGATGATTGACACAGAGAAGTTTACTATTAAAACAGTCAAAACATGACTTCATCCTTCAGAGTTTGCTAATGGGATTTGCTGGATGGAATTTCCCCCCCAAGTTTGCTACCCTGCATACATACACTGTAATGTAATTTTTACGTATCATATTAACATGGAATTGATCATTAACTGTCCATTTCTTGAAAATTTAGAAATACTGCTGTGTGTGTGTGGGTGGGGGGTGGGGGATAAGGACAAAACAATACATAAGGGCTATGAATGGAAATGATCCCCCTCCCCAAAACTAAAAAAAAATATACATTTTCACTCCATACAGTGTGAGAAGTACATGTATGTAAGTGATGGCATCTCCTCCATCCTCCATCCCAACTAAAATTGTCCTTCGGAAATTCTACAGTCCATTTTAGTACAACTTTCACATTCTCAATAAAGAATGACATTTCAGCCTACCCTGACCGATATATACAAATATGTACATTACCCAAACGCTGCTCCTTTAATGTCATTCCAAAAATAAATATCACTGATGCCAGATTTACATCAGAGGTTCATCTCGGCACCCACTGCAAAAACAAGGCCAATGACACAAATCTGGGACAAGATAAATAGTATTCGCATTTCATGAATTTTATTTAATTCAAGCTAACAAAGAGAAAATTAAATTACTTGATCCAAGACCTCATTTTCACAATGGCAGTATTAAACAAATCAATTGCTATCCATGACTACATGTACATCGTTGGCCACTAATATCAATTCTCCAACCACCAAGGGACACAGCCACCATAATTCAGAAATTACTATTTTAGAACTTACTATAAATGTACATGTATAGGGACAGTGATTTTCCGTTTTACAGGTAAATCAAACGGAAAATCCATTTCATTCTTGTACTTTTCATGTAAAAATTCATGGAATTCACCTTTGCAAAACGGAATTTATGTTTTTACTGTGTACATTTTCTATGACAAAACGGAATTTCCGTTTTTAGATCGGGTTGAAATGGAATTACAGGTTTTCAGAAACGGAAAAGACTGTTTTTTGAAACGGAAAATCACTGTCTCTACATGTACATAAATTTTATACATGATCCACTACACATGTGCAAGTGAAGCTAGCATCAGTATTCCAGACTACCATTTCCATTTATCAAGATGGAGTTTATAATGCAGCGATCCCACTATGCCCTGTTCGCACAAAACACTAAGATTTGTTCTAAAACATACTAGGCCTACTCTTACAACAGGGTTCCCAGCATTTCAAGAAACAAAATTCCCTGATTTTCCTGATTTTCGGCGCTGATGAAGTCTCAAAATTCATGATAATTATTCAACTCATTTCCAGTTCACATTTTTCTTGTTGTTGGCAGTGAACTATTTGCAGTATAAACATCGACCTGACTCACAGACGGCTCGACAAAACGCAGGGTGCCGAGTGCCGGGACTTGAAATCGCAAGACATTCGGGCACTCGCAATTAAAGAGAATCCCGCTGTCAGCAGCGTGCCATTTTTTGGCAATGATCGATTGACAAAAACACCTTGCGTCTAAATCAGGCATTTGGATTCTACCGTCAGGCACTTGAATCTAAAATTCAAGTGCCTGACTGGGCAGTCAAAAAAGGAAAGTTTTTGTCGAGGCCTGCTGACTACTTTCGATTTTTGGGCCAATCAAAATTCCCTGACTTTTCCCTGATTTGAGGCATTTTTATCAAATTCCCTGACTTTTCCCTGACTGGAAAAACAGTAATATAAGTTTCCCTGATTTCCATGATTTCCCTGATGAGCTGGGAACCCTGTACAATCAGCATTAACCATGTTCACTTTTGATCATTGCTGGCATTTTTCAGCACAACCCAACATTCTTCATGATCTAAATTGGTCTAAATGAGTCAATCTTGTACTGGATCAAACCAGAAAAAGGATCCCATTCCCTTGAAACCAACAAGAAGTAGAAGAAAGACAGTGCAGACCATGAAAATTGCATAAGAACACAGCTTCACGTTACAATATGTGCACAACATAGGGTTTGTGATTCTTTTCTTCTTTTAAAATAAACAAATCAGATCTGTTTTATTTCCATCAAAAACTATTTAAATCATTTATTTTTACCCACTGGAGATAAAGAATGAGGTATCTCAGGCTGGGTCTATGGAAAATGTTATTTACCAAGTCAAACACTATCCCAAAAAGTGATGAACAAGCTGATTTGATTGAATTTACATTATTCCACCATTTATGACATTTCAACATCAATTTCTCATTATCTGCAAACAGAGAATGGACAACACAATCAAACCTTGATTTTTTTTGTGTCAGGATTTTTCCACTTTTTGTCATATGACAAATTTCTTATATTTATTTCATGTTTTTTTACAAAAATAAATTATTTAATCACTTCATATAAAATCCACCACTCCTGGTCCAATGGTACTCAAAGCCAGTGTCATTACAAGGTGTACACCATGCGCGTGTGAAAAAATGAGTAAAAGGGTTTTTTTCACGTCGGGCGATGTCTCTGCGTACATGAAAGGTTCCAAAAATGACAAAATCAGGAAAAAAGGAGTTGACTTTTACAGAATGTTAATAAAAGGGTATCTTTTCAGACTTGAATACTTGTTTAGGGTATTCTGAGATCGACAGATAATTACTTGTTTAGGATCAATTTTGCCCTCCAACCCCCCCCCCCCCAGTGCCCCACATTGACCAACATTGACCAAGTTTGCCAAAACTTTTTTCTTATGATTTGACCAAATATTTGCAACACCGACAGTTGTAGTAAGATGGAGTCCAATCAGCATGAACGTGTGAACGCAGCTTTAAATTACAGTCTGTGAACAACACTACTCAAAAGTTAACCATGCCCTAATAACCGAATATTGGGAGACCACAGAGTCAAGTCTAAACCTGTGTTGGATCAGTGATCACAACCGCAAACTGACACAATTCCCGGCAGGGAAAAACAGACAGGGGCATGTTTTGCCCCCAAAATGGTAAAAGAGCCCATCTAAATTGCTATACAGTTAAAAAACAAAATACAAGTATCTAAAATACACTCAAACAGGAAAGTAGATCCTATGGAGAAAATTTTAATTTTATTTTCCTCTGATTTCCCTGACCCCAACCAGAAACAGGTGAGGTGGAGTCCAGGCAGCGTTAATGATGTGTGAACGCAGCTCCAAAAACAACAGCCTATATCCACGTTATGACACGGATTAACTCAAAACAAATGGCATCATCTTACGCGCACTGACAAGCCAGATCTGTCACGTCATACCATCCGATATCAGCCAATTTTGCAAAGTATCCATTACGACTCGGGAGAATTACATAAACCGACAGAAATCACCGCATATGATAGTGCAGGCTATCGTTTAAAACGTGAACTGATATGTTTTCTTTTCCCCTAGTCCCATAAGAAAGCACAGCGGGATATAAAATGGTATGAAAATCCACAGCTGACACATGAATATGGATGTCAACATTGGAATGTACACTTGTGTGTATACAACCTTATGTGATGCATGCATACTACATCCATGGACATACCCAGATATATGTATACTAAAGTTCATATTACATGTACATCACACTTGGGTTGGAAAGAAAATTTCATTCTACAGGGCTACTCTCACAATGGTAGGGACACTGACTTTCTATTTACCGATAAATCAAAATGGGAAATACATTTGGTGCTTTACTTTTCACATGAAAATTCATAGAATTCACCAGTTTGTAAAATGGAATTCCTATTTTCACTGTGTACATTTTCTATCATCAAGTTGAAACGGAATTACAGTTTTTCAGAAATGGTAAAGAACAATTTTTAAAATGAAAAATCAGTGTCTCTACAATGGGGGGATCATTATTATCCCCTTCCTAAAGTGCACTTAGTGCAGTGCTCTCATCTTCCTTTCTCTTTTTAATGATTATATTCTTAATCTGCACATCATCTTTTTATTGTGTGTGTGTGAGTGTGTGTATGTGTGTGTGTCTGTGTGTCTGTACCATTTGTATATTCCATACTACATAAATACATTACTTGTTTCAACAGTACCTGTACTTGCACATTTCATGGAATGCACAATGATTTTCACATGACAAGCTTGACATTTGAATACAATGGTGAAGTTGTCATTTCTAGCGGCTTCGAGCTGACATTTCCAACCATGCCACGATGCAACAAGCTCCAACCAGCAAGCACATTTCAATTGCATGTATTGATGGCAATATCACCACACGCTGTGAATTCACAAAGCCATCATGCCCCTTCACAAATTAATTAAGGCTAATGACCGGTCACAGTGTTTGTAATCAATTAAAGAGTGAGAAAAATGATTGGTGTAGAGCAGCAAATCATTTAATAAAAGAGCTCTTATCAGCTGAAAATGGCTTGACTGCCCAAATCCTCATCTCATTATTTCACTATGATTATTTTTGCTTCTAACAAAACTCACTGTAGTAGGTTGCATGATTGAATTCAACACATCAGAAAAAAGTCCTAAATAAAAAATACTTAAAACTGAAAATCTCACCACACAATTTAAGAGGTTAATTATCATTCTGGTAATGTGGGAGGAAATACTAAAATAAATGTGTACAGTGCATAATAACATTTCACACGAAACATAAAATATCAGCAAGCAATATGTATTTTTTTTCAATCACTTTTTTACTGAATATTAATGAAATATCACTGAACTTTTTGCTGCACCACATGAAATTCAATATTTAGTCATTAGTACCAAGGAATGGCATGAGACAATCAATTTAAACATGATGTCAAAAGCTGAGGTTGAAGATTGGATTGTAGGTGGTTGTTTTCAAATGTTTACCTAAAAATATACGGTAGATTCTATTAAAGGTTTTCAGTACAACCATGTACGTTGTCAGAATGTTCTCGCAATCAACAGGAGAAGAAGAGTGAAAAAAACCTGGTAAATGAAAAGTTTTCAATTACTGTCACGTGGCATAAGATTTATTTCAGGTGATTTAATCAGCAAGTCATCCATCTTAGTTTGATTTTTGATTAAAGGTTAATGACATGATTGGGAACATTTGAAAATGCCTCAAGAACCACAAGAGTTGAAACATATACCAACTATACTGTACACCAGTTGAAGCAGATCTGCTAGCTGGAAGGATTTGTCTTTAATTTGTGTACTTAAGGAGAATCAAGCATGAACATACCAGTATTTTATCTCTTGAGGCCCAAGAGGGAAAAAAACTGTAAAAAACTACACAACAGATTTGTCTGCCACAAGGGATATTGAAAGTAGTTATTTTAGAATGAGTCAATGTTGACCACAAGATTTTCAGAGCAGAATCCTTGCATAATTTACTAACCCGAATTTTTTTCTTCACATGTACACACTTGTTATAAATCAATTTGTTGTTTTCTGTAGGAAAGTGATTTATACTTTGTGTTTAAAGTGAATTAAAGAAAATATAAATGATATATAAGCAAATAAATAAATAAATGAATAAATAAAATGAAGATAAAAATTAATTAAATAAATAAATATATAAATATATATACAAATAAGTAAATAAATCAAACAAAATAAGATAACAAGAAATAAATATGTGACAACAATAGCTGTCCAAGGACTACATGTAGGTGCAAATGAGACGATTGGTGGATATAACCAGGAGCGAAATGACATTCATGGTTCAGCCACTGTCCAGACTCAATATATTTCAGAACCAAAGTAACATCACAGTTTGGTACTCTATAGATTCAACCCCTGCCGTGGGCCATAGTGGTTCTTTTGCACATTACTGCACCTTTCATCTTC
>JZLH01S0186114.1:0-12426 GCA_001188425.1 Eucidaris tribuloides | reverse complement strand
TGTTTTGGACCCTGATTTATTAGTGATGAACCCTGATATACAGGTAATTGTCATGTTTTTTAGGTCCTTGATTATACGAGCGGTTAATCTGTAACTTTCATACAATTACGATACAAATATTTACTTTCTATAGCGCCATATACATTTATTTGTTTCATACTACATGTATTAACTTAAACAGCAACAACAAAATCACACAATCTCACACCAAATATGGTCTCACTAAGGTCATTATTTATTTCTGTTTTTCTTAAATTGGGGCAACAAGGCATAAAATACAGACACCAGATTCTGTACGGTAAAAAAAAACAATTCGACAGAAATGAACAACACTGAGTTATGTACTTGCTTTACGTAATACACTGAATGTATTGTACAGATTAAGTATACATTAATAAGAAGCAACACAATGCACGTTGCAAGAGACCACACTATATGTACATGGTTATAAATAAACAAAGACAGTATCACAGGAAAATTACTATTCAAAGCCGCTAAACAAACTGCAGAGTGCGCAATAGTCTTATGCTGTCCTGATAATTCAAATGCCCTGACTTTCTTAGCTACGCTTAGAGTTGATGTGAAAATTACAAAGTATATCTGCCACATTGCATTTAACAGCCTACGGCTCTATCCATATTGACCATGATCATTCTGATTTTGCTTACAAAAATTACTATTTCACTTTCCATATGTACGCCTTGATTACGAGAAAAATGTGTAGTACGAGAAAATGACAAGCTAATAGCGTTATAAAGGAAATATACTACATGCAGTGAGCATAGCGCATATTACAGGTTCTTGAAATGTGATAGGCCACCCCACCCCCAAAAAGAAGTTTCACCAATCACAATACATGCTAAATACAGTACACACGCAAAATTGCAGTGACTGGAAAAGTAGGCTTGGAGTGTTTGTCTTTGTTTTTTTCTGTTTGCATTTACAATAATCTCACATTTGTCCAATACTCACATGAGTTGTTACACATCTGTATGTTGTTTGTGTGTGTGTGTTTGGGGGGGAAGTGCAGGGGGGGGGGTTGCCAGTGTGGTTGGGGTCGTGGGGGGCGGATAGTGGGAGTTGTATATCTAACAATCTATCATCGTCACATCCATTTCTGAATCACCATTTGTATGCCTATGCGAGCACATATGTGCTTGTTTCCTTGACTTGAATTATTATTTTAATTTAATTTAATTTCATGATTTTAGAAATTATAAGTTCATTACACACATATATGTACAAAATCATTATGCTCCAATGAAACATTGCATAAGATTATTCAATTGAAAAGTTGCATTATTTTCTGATAATCGCAGAAAATTGGGCAATTTTAAAAATGATGAAGACTAGCAACTCGACATCGTACTATTTTTGTGGAGGTGTTTGAAACTCCTCGCACTAATAGTTATATTCAATCCGCGGGAAGGGGGGGAGGGGTGCCACTCGATTACAAAGTGATACCTATGTGCCGCACCAGGAAATTTAAAATCGGGGGTGCCTTGGAACGCCGTGCTGAGCGACAAATGAGGGTCTCTAGGAACTGGAGAAACTGACGCGAGAAGAAGACTGGCTTCAGAAAACCTCAAAATGCTATTGCTCTGGAACTGCATGTGGCGAAGTTCCGGTCCGTGGCCAACGCCGCGCCCATGCTGAAAAGGCAAATGCTCTGGCTCGCCCGCGACGCTTCGAAACAATTAAGAAGCAAAACGGCCAAATTTGGGGGTCTCTGGAACTGGAAAAATCAAATTTTTTCTATGTGCATTCTAAAATTTGAGGATGCTCTGCGAACGGAAATTTGCCTGAAACATGGCGGGGGTCTCTACCGCCGCATCCGACCCTTCGACATAGTATCACACAATTATACTTGAAGTGCCCCCCCTCCCCCCCCCCCCCCCCCCCCCTCCCCCCCCCCCCGGGTCCTTCCTAGTCCGAATACATTTTATACCATAGGACCCAACTAGATCAAAGGCCCAATGGCCTAAATGCTTGAACTATGAGAAAAATAAAGTACAGTGTAACCTCGTTATAAGGAGGTCAGATATAACAAATCCTCTTATAACAAGGTGATTTTGCCAAACTCTTTATATTTCCTTGTTCTTGAACACTGATATAGTGAGAAACCTGATACAAAACTGTAATTGTCTTGGTTTTTAGGTCCTTGTTATATCGCAGTTCCCCTGTACAGGACTTCAGGCCTATAGATATAACTTTTGAAGTTTCATTTTATCGGGCCTTCAGTCTATTGAGTGTTTGGTTTATTGGAATTTTAACCCTTTAGCCACTGAAGACTCTGTACAAAATGGCTTGTGGTTCCCTGGAAGGCACAGCAATATTGCCCTCAACGGTGCACAAAAGAAGGGCGTACAATGGATACTAGAGCGCATTTTACGGACGGGCGGTTTCGGGCGGTTTAGGGAGTAATAAGACGGGCGGTTTCGGGCGTTTCAGTGAACTACGGGCGTACAATGGATACTAAAGCGCATTTTACGGACGGGCAGTTTCGGGCGGTTCAGTTGCTAAAGGGTTAAAGTTTGGTCTATTGGGACTCTGGGCTTTTGGGACTTCAGTCTATTGAGCCTTCAGTCTAGTAGGCCTTCAGTCTATCGGACCTTTGTCTATCTGAAACTTCCCCTGGTATACAGAGCATAGGGGGTTGGGGGGGGGGGGGTCCAGTCAAACCTGGGGCCCCTGACTTTGTGAAATTTACCATTCATTTTTTCAGTCAAATAATGCAACATTCACATACACTTTTTTTCTATATGGATGCTGCTATGGATGTCATATTTAGTACTACGGCAAATACACGTTCGTCCAAGTCATCAAAAATATTACAAAACGTAGTCATATTATTAAATACACAGATGTCATGATCACATATTATACATCTTGTCAAAAAACACAAGAAAATGCTGAATTATTGTACACCATGGAAGTTATCCATATTACATTTCATTTGTGACTTTGTGAAATTTACCATTCACATTAATCATACCATTGACAAGCATAAATGGGGACAAGCATAAGAGGTAGACCAAGCGAAGAATAAGAAAGATAGAAACAGACGAGGAGAAAGTCAATACAGGAAGTTAACATTAGTAGGAAGGAAAAGAAACTTATAATATGGGATAGAAATTATGAGAAAACCTTCACTATTAACTCTTTACACGCGGTATTCGCATCCATACACTACCTGCGCGTGCGGGTATTCGCATTTCACGCGCTCAAACTCGTACGAAAACGATTGTATTCCACCCCCCACCCAGAAATTAGTCACTGATTTCCGCGATACTAGCCATAATCTCTTTGTATTGTTACATTCCTCAAGTAGTGGGGTAAATCGATGAAGTACAATGGAAGCTTCGTCGATACAATGGGACAAAAGGATTAAATACAAGTTAACTTTTAAAAGAACTGGAAAAGTCATTAAAATAACACGCGCTATTTCACCGATAATCTCTTCATTTCACTTCTCATTTGGTGACTCATCTCTTTCATTAACTTCGAACAAGTCAGGTTTTTATTATATAACTTGTGGTTTACCTCTCTGTATTATTTGAAATGGAGTGTATATTTTCAAGCAGGAACTTTAGAATTACATGTTGTTGGTTCCCAATTAAGCCATTACGTTACAACCTTCAGATGCTATATTTCCAAACACCCTTTATGCATAAGAAGGTCTGTAAAATGTAACTTCAACTTTGCTGTTAGGACATTTATCTTAAAAACGTTGCCGGGCGAAGTTATTGCTTAGTTGAAGTCAGTTAGTTTATTTCTTTCCAGATTACTGACGCTCTTTGAAATAAACTCCGCACGCACGGCCGACTTTCGGTCCCGCGCACAAGAGAGTTATCATGACAGACTGCAGTAAGGCCAGACACCAGTAATTATTTCAATACCCAATAGTTCCCACACCAAGGAACAGAGTTTTTTGTTCTGATTGATCGCAAGAGCTACAGGAGAACAATCTCAATGTTTTACCGCAGTGGAACGACAGAAATATTATCAGGTCAAAGTTGAATGATAATGAGTTTGTCCTGGATGCAATAGGATAAAGTTATCACAAAACATTCAAGTAAGGCCTAAAAAAAAATTGTTGTATCGGCGTAACCCGCCCGACCCTAAAAATATCCCCGACCCTACGTTTTTTTTTCTTTCTTTGTATTGCTATCATAGTATCGATATCACATATCGTGCTAACTTTGCGATCGAATTGAAAACCCGGAAGTGTTGTGGACAGAACAGCGATATATATGCGCGCGTACAACGCACTTCGTGCACTTCTATGGAGCCTCACTAGCTATAGCCTCTAGCCGCGCTAACTAGTGATGGGCCAAAATTATTTTCAGTGTCCTCAACTTTGGCTTGAATGTCATTGATGAACTATTGCAAGAAATAGCGGCTTCCCAATTGGCCGATTGTAGGCTTATGGTTCATAAAGTGAAAGCACTGGGCGCTGATAGTGGCCCATAAAATTTTTTTTGAAAAACACCGCCCTACCGACCCTATTTTTCAGTGAGCCATTACTCAAATACAACATTTTTTTTTAGGCCTAAGTTCTCCAACCGCTAGGCCACCTATGATATCGTTCCTCACCCGCACAAGGCAGGTCAGATTACCTGTGGTCTACCATTTTTTCTGAAGGGAATTAAGAGACCATTGTTCTACCGAATGAAAACTACTCGAAGATTATAATTTCGTTCCGCTTGACCCTTGTCCGATTGGAATAATTCTTGTATCAATCCTAACCCCCCTTCATAGTTATGCAGATGACCAAAATGTATTGGCACTCTTACACATATAATAGCATATGAACAACATGCCATCTACATACATTTATGTATCAAACAATAAATATTACAATGTATTTATGAAGAATTATACGATAATGCTTCCAACACATTTCCTTGAGACAAAAATCTCATTTGGCATGATTTTGAGAAAAAAATACACACATACATGTATACATACGTAAACTGTCCATTGTACATAATAAACATTTCCAATTACTTGAAAATACCATTTCCAATTCATTCACGACTACTGTAATTTACAAATCTAACTACTCACATACTTGCGCATAAAATCAACATGAATACCAATAAATGACTTTGACCTTACAGCATAATCTGCATATTCAGCAACAGAATTATAACTAGGATAAATCAATTCTCTGACTTACATTCCGTAGCCAATTATAAAACAAGAGAGAAATTATGTCCATTTCCGGCAATTAATCATTATTTAAACATGATTGTCAAATCTTGAGATATTGTTTACTGATTACAAAGTGACATAATTCTTTTACTATACTGTTCCGTGGAATTTGCATCCACTTATGATCACTTACCCCACAAAAACAACAAAAATGACCAAAAGCATGTAATATACAATACTTCCCATTTTCGGAAATAACACAGTACAAAAAACATCAAGGCATAGGCAAGTATATATATCACAATTAAAACCTGTCAACTGACATGTTTTTTTTTTTAGCAGAAGAGCTCTCTAACCTTTGAACATAGAAACTACAGAATATTTACAGCTCACGTAAATGCAATTTACAATTTACCAAAGTCCATACGGCTTTCACAAGTGAGTCATTCATACTGAAAAATACACTACCAGTATGTCTTTTCAGTGGCAACGAAAAACAAAGTTTATTCTGTATGGGCCTTTTCTACAAGGACTGAGATGTGTTAAGAACAGATCCTCACAATTTTACTAATTTGCTGGTTTCAATTCCAAATCTTTGTGATAAGAGATATTGCAGTCTATTTAAAAACAGTCTCTGCTCAGCACACTGTGCAAGAATGCCTTAACTCACACTTTCATCTGCTGGTTTATTTACATTTCCAAATCTTATCGTATGAAAATACACACAACAAAATACAATTACATGGCTCACGCAAATTAAATTGCTAATTGCAGCTACAATATTTAGAGACACTGCAGCCTATTCATAATCATCTCTCATCAGTGCAAGAATGATTTAAGTCACACCTAAATCTCCTAGTTCCATTTCAAAATCTTATCGTTGTAAACACACAAACAATGGAATAATTTATATCATCAATGGATTCACGTCAATGAAGTTGCTAATGCTATAAATGCCTGTCATCTCAGTAGGGAGCGGTGGGTATATCGATATGGTGATATTCCCCCGTTTCAATGTCAAGACAGTTAAAGGGCGATTCCGTGCCTATCGTACGGGACATTTAGACAACAATTTCCAGTCTCCTGGCTGAATGCTCGAGCAATAAACATTTGTTATGTGGTAATTACTGAGTACTAGTGAGTAGCCTTGTGAAAAAATGACAATCAACAAAAATTTGTTTATGGGTGAATTAGAGATGAAAATGTTGTGTGTCTTATGGTACGCAGAGATGTCCCATACGACACGCGACTAATTTCATTCTATTTCCTAAAGAAATGATAAATTATTCAAAATGTCCAATTATTACAATAGCCTTCTGCCAGTACTAAACAAGACCCTAAACAAATTGTTCCTCATTTGTTTGGACAGCAGATTGCAAAATGTTGTGAAAATGACCAATTTTTTTAGCACAGAATCGCCCTAACTCTGCATAAGTAGCAGTTGAATGAGTGGAAAAATCAAATACTTTTATAAGATGAAGCGCTATTCCTGGCCCCTAGACTTTGTTTTTTTTTGTTTAGGACCTCTCATAATTCAAAGCTATATCTTCACTCACCACCAAGTCCGAGTCCACTACAAATATGACTCGAGTCCAGACTCCAACACTGCCGTTTACAAAACCATGACTTACCATAATACAACGCACAGCACAGCCGGGTGACTGTGAGTGGTTATTAAATGCCCACTGTCATGTCAGGATGAAAAAAAGGCTGTCTTTTGACAAAAATCATAAAATGGGTGCACTAATGACACCCATAATGCAACGTAAACAGCCATGACAATGTGGAAAAATAAAACATTTTGTTTTCCTCCCACAATCTGTATACTTTGGCACTGCGACATTCAATGTTCATGAATATGTGCCTGTATTCCAAGACTAGTTGACATCATCTATGTGGTTGAATGGACCCTTGACAGTGGGCCTTTAAGGCTGGTCCAAAACTGACAAAAACTTCAGCAACACAGGGGGACTAACTACATGTAAATGTAAATGTAAAAGTAAATGTTGCCTTATCCTGCAAATACGCTTCCTTCCATACCAGAATAAATAGCTACAACGCGCGTCACTTACAGCATGCCTTGTCGCGACTTGGTGACCAGGTAATTTCTGATGAAATCCTTCACGTTGCTCCAAGTCCTGTTCCGCAGGACCGGTTGCCGTGCCAACAGCTGCTGGATGGGCCCTTTTCCCGGCAGCTTGTTCTGGAGGATCTCGTGTTGGAACATCTCGAACACGGCGGACTTCTCTTCAGGCGTCCACGGCCGCTTCTGCGGCTTCTTACGGGAACTGTCGGACTTGCTGCGACTCCGTTTGGATGATCCTAGATACAAAATAAAAGTAGAAAGGAAAATGTTTAATACATAAACTATGTTCAGTCATCACTGAAGACATTATTCAACACTATGGAGCTTCAACCATACCAACTGTCAAATTGCAATGTCTGAGCAACATAACAGTGCTTGAATGAACAAAAAAAATCCTAGAATACCAAACTTTAGAAAGTTACGCTACCACTAGCCGAGTATGTATGGATAAACAACATAATTGCGTGACTTATGCTACAATGCGCCCGTAATAATAGTACATGTACAACACTCTATGGGGGAAATGAATATGACAAAAATGGGTACTCCTTGATTTTAACTCTTTGTGAAAGCACTTTTAAGTTCACTTTTTTTCAGGGCTTCACTTTCAGATCTCATCAGCTACAACTATAATAGAATGGAGGATCATGAATAAATTTGCAACAATTTGCATGATTCAGAATTCTGTGTAGAAGTTTTGAATCGCCAACCTGGCCCCATCACACAAAGCAAACATCAGTCGAGAAAATGACAGAAGCGAGAAGTTTTGAAAATGAGAATGGACTCTGGATGCCAGATGCCATGCCATGGCATAAGCTCCAGGGTTCGGTATAGTAACTTGTATGTTCAAAATTCCCTCACTTTCCATGGCTTTGCAGAGTACAAAACCATAAATTTACATGACCATTTCCACATTTTTAGAGAATGAATGACACATCAATTCAATACAAGCAATCTCCCAAACACGGGACATTTTAAAAATGCATTGAATAAATGATTTTCCTTGACTTCCAGACAAAATTGATGAATCTCCTGACTTTTGCTTCCGGTATAATTATTTCAAATTTCCAGACTTTCCAAAATTACCTGACTCATATAAACCCTGAAGCTCACTGGGTACTTAAGAAACAATAATTTATGACAGACCAATACAAGTAGCGACCCCAAAACCCACCATTCACACCAACACGTCTGGACCCACCTTGCCGGCTTGAGTTGGTGGAGGCTTTGTGCTTGCGCTTGTGTGACTTCTTGGTGGGAGCTATAGCAGGACGACTGGTCTGCGCTGTTCCGATTTCCGTTTCCAGGAAACCGTCTTCAAAGAAATTGTAGTCGATGGCTATTTCTGTTGAAGAAGAAAATTTGTGAGTTGTTTTTTAGTTTGTGCAATCAAAACTAATCTTTCATCCCATGATTAGCCTTCATTCACCACTACAAACAGATCAATAACTGTAATTTTGTAAGTTGTTTCACTTCTATTCCTCAAATACATGGATGATGTATAAGGAGACAATATTTTGTTCAAGTCAAACTCTTAAAAGGTATTGGCTAACATTTACAACAGTTAAAAAAATCTGAGCTACATGATTCCCCATGCTACCATTGTCTTTGATAAGGTCTAACTAGAAAACGTCAATGATGTAGCGCTCATCCGCCCAAAATCTCGACAACCATCCAATATTCCGAAAATTCACTGTGGTACAGATGATTTCATATACTGTGGAAATTAAATTTGAGTCCGAAGGAACATGAATATAAAAAAAATATCGGATCGTGCAAAAAATATTAGTTTCATGCACCCTGCGAAGACATGAAAAAAAAAAAATAATAATATAAAAAAAATATAATAATAACACAATGAGATATAATGATGCAGGTTGCATCCCGGAGTCCCTTCCGGGCCTCCAACCTGATTTGTTGTTGGAAAAAGAGACATTTGAAGTGGAACAAATTAATAGGTCACTGATATGAATAAGAACTGAAAAATAAATTTCTGTTATTTTTTGAATAAACTGTGCAAAGATTACTATAATTAATTAAAGGAGCAACAGTAAAAATTTCTGGGCAGAAGTTTAGTTACCAAGCTTATATTATTAAGCAAACTAAATCAAAATTGGCTTGAAAATGAGATAGAGAACCATTTTTTTTTTATTTGTGATTTTGAATAAATTTGATAATTTGCAATAATTGATTAAAATTTAAAATTTGTCCATAATTGAATTAATTTCACAATTTTGTGCTAGAATATCTGAAGCCCCACCAGCCTAATACAGATCCAAAACCAAACAACAAATAGAAAATTCGGTCAACGAATCATGCCTCGCGAAAAGAAACAACTCATTGTATATTTTGTGAGCATAAATTTGCTAAATTACCAATAAGTTAATCACTGGAGTATATTTCAAATTCTGTAATGTGAGAAGTTACATGTGCATTAACTCAGCCAACTACACAAATAATAGCAATCAAAATCAAAATCGCGATCTGATGAGAAAATGAAGGAGAAGCATTTTGTTATTTCGACATAAATTTGCAAAATTAAATATATATGAAATGTTACAATCTCTGTGAGAGTTTATAAATCCCCCCACCTAGCTCTATCATATGAAACAATCAAATCACAATCGCGTTGAGAAGCAAATGATGAAGGAAAAATTACCAAAACTGGACGGACGGCCCATTATGGACGGATGAACGACCGACGGCGGACCGCCGGACCGCCACGCCATGCATAAGCTCATCCGCGCAACCCTAGGCTCTATGTAGTTCATTCAGATTCAAATTGACAATTTTTTAAAATAGCCCCACAATGTTAGCCTATCACTGTAAAGGGACTGATCGGGCCAATCGACCGCGTGATGAAACAAAAAAACTCAAGGCCGACACCGTTCGCTAGCTCCGCTTCGTTATACCATCTGTATATGCGGTCGCGTGCAGTGTTATTTCTTCCAGCAGATCCTCAGCGGACGCCATGAAATGGACGCACACTCCTAATACGGAAGACGCCCCGAATAAATCAATCAGCACGTCTCGGTTAAATTTGATTAGGACCTCCACTGAGTTTGTTGCTTCTCATTGCGCCGCGCCCCCCCCCTACTCGAATACACGTATTGACCAGTGCGCTGCTGCGTGATCGAACGGGCTTATCGCAACCATCAACACACCACGCAACTGGAGCAGCGACAGGCGCGGTGACGCCCTGAATTTTTCTCATCAGGATCGTTCGTGCCACGATTCAGTCCTGTTAACATACGTCTTATTGCATTTATTTGAAGTTTTTGAACTAAACTCGCTAAACGGGGTCACAAGACGAGCATGTCAACAGGCTGTAAAACATGACTATTCCATAGTTTTTTACATTAGTATTTCTACTACATACTGTCTAGCTGCCGACAGTATTAGGCGAATAACGCATTGACTCGGTGTAAAGATAACTGAAAATGTTAATACCACTACACACGTGTAGCTGATAAACGCACACATAGGCAGCTCATCCTCCATGGACACATCACTGACTGTGTTTAAAAGATGTGTTTCTTATTTGCACACCAAATTGTTTTGTGCAAAATTTGATCCTTCTAAAGATGCAGTGCAGTCTTCAAACTTTTGGACTCATACATTGTAATGTTTTTGAAGCTAAACGATAAATCATTTAGAAATGGGCCATTGCTCAAATTGTATTATATTAATAACAGTAGTCTAGGTTTCAGACAGTGGATGTAGCTTTTAACAACCAATTTTACATTTGGTAGACTCCAACCGTAGCACAGGCTGCTTGACAGTCGTCTGAACTACACTGATGTCAGTTTTTGGCCTTGTGACTGCTTAGTTTAATTGAAGGTATTCAGCTTTCACTAGATGATACAAGAATCGGGTCTGACAGTGAGACTAGTTTAACAGCTGTGTAAAATTTAATTTCAGAGAGCGATGTCGCGTCATTTTATGCTATTTGCATTATATTCAAATTTATTTTCACAAAACTTGACATGTCATTCCCAAGGCTTATGTGAAAGGCAGACATTTATGTGAATCTAACATTATGATTTCAGCTTAATTAATTAAATTTGGGGTGTGCAAATCATGGACAGTCATTAAATAGGAAAGCATTACTTGAGTCACTTTCTTACCTTCATCCCTAAAGAGAGGGACCTCATCCAGGGACTGGGCCACAGGTCTGTTTCTAGCACCATTCTCTATGGAGATCAGTACCTTGGACAATTTGATGACCTAAACAGAAAGAAAACAAGAGCGTATACAAAATTTGTTTATGATGCTGGTAACCCTTCCGACCCGACAAAACAGCTGCAACTCGGTAAATTTTATGGCCTTTAGAGAAAAGTAAAATATTTGGCCATGCATGTTAGAACTTTACAACATTTTCCTGGAAAATCCTTTAGAGCAAAATAAACCTAAAATATGGGGGAATTTTTTTTTAAATCAAATATTTATTGTTTTTTTTTGGAGAATAAATTTATTTCTTAACATAAAATTTTTGCTTAAAATAATCTGTTTTCCTTTCTTCTAACCCATTGTTTGTGGGCTCCTGTTACCAGAAACCAATACATTATTTATTTGGCCATGTGTAAAAGTGCTGGTTTGTGCTGTATCAAAAAGGATAACTGACCACTGGCCAACCTAAAACCATTTAGAAATTTTATGTTTCAGCTAACCGTGCCTGTGTTTGTAAGCCATTTTACTGCAGACATGATCGCTGTAATTTGCAACCTTCATGTATGATGAGAATTCAAAAATGGGGCCGGTTATCCTGAAATTACTAGTTTTAATCCAGCAAAGCTGTACTTCAAATTTTGATTGCTGTGTCAAAATTTCTTTTCATTTTATATGCACTTACGAACATTTTTAAACATTACACACATCACCTTACCCAGATGAGGTGACTGAACAAATAATACTAAAAGCACTCTCCAGATTACAGTATGCATTATCATCATCATCATCATCATCATCAAAACAACATTTGTGATGTGTCACCATGATACCCTGATAAAGTCGCACATCTAACGAAACATAAACATAGAAAGAAAAATACTTCAGGCGAAAATATTAATAATCATACTTAGGCCTGAGTCGAAACGTTTAAACGACGTTCACACGAACGTTAAAAAGCAAAACGTTTTGCAATTTTACAATCCGTTTAAACCCTTAATTACCAACATACGGGG